>CABFWB010002134.1:31898-47625 GCA_902151455.1 Timema bartmani
CCCCCCCCCCCCCCCAATCCTCTATTTTTGACCCTACACAAATAAGGTTATATCGCCATTGGCAAAGTTCACGTTCTAGCATTGCCTATTTAGGAACAACTTTATTTCTTGCATTTTTCATGTAACTAGAACCAATAACAATATTATTTTGACTCGAAACGTTGTTTGGCTGAAACTTTTATTTGTAGCGCTAATAAAATAAAGTATACCGAAGGCATTCATATTCAAAATGATTGATATTATTTATCAAAAATATAGAGAGTAAAATACTCGACTTACAATATGGTGCTATGATTAAATAATAATATATATTAATATTGTGAATCTGGGCTACAACGTTTGTAGCCCAGTTAGTGGCAAGATTAGCTAGTACGAATGTACTTTTGCCCAGGGGATGCCCAAACTTAATAATCGTACATCCTTTCTGTGGAAGCTCTTTCCATGTCCCGATGAGATGAGGTGATGGTGATAGTGAGTACGAGGGTGTGGAACAAGTGTAAGCTCTTAAACCTTGTTTGAGCCTAATTAATAAAACCCTGGGGTAGTTCTCCTTTCGGAAAAGATATCCTGGTACCAGCCGGGTATCTATCCCATGACCCCTGGGTAAGCAACCATGGGCTCTGACCACTATACCAGGAGGCCGATTGATTAATTACATATTTACCCGATATATAATGTTCTAAAGAGTTTTTATAGATATTTTAGTTCACCATAAAATATATATCATGTTAGATTAGACCTATTATATTTTATTCAAAGGTATGCTCGATGTGTGTAAAACCATAGTCTAAATAATAATTTAGTACTTTCTATCAAAAATGCCTGTGTAAGGGACAAGGAATAAATATGAATACTAGCTGGAGATACAACAATATTGTAACATAAAAAAAAGAAGAGGGATCAAGGTTTTAATATAAAAATGAGGACAGCTTTTCTGTACTCATTCATAAAAGAATGGTGGGCATAATAGGATTTAACAGATCTGTTTGTGTGGACTTTTAAAACCAACTTGAATAGATTTGTTTTCATGTAAGCTTATACTGGTGGAATGTACTGTACCTATCATTTTGTGATCGCTCATCAATCATAAAACACAAACACTGGAAAATTACATGAACCATCAATGCATAAATATCATCTCCATTATCTTTAATATTCACGTATAATGAACATTTATTATAATACTTTTATATGTGAAAGGTTTTTCAACGGATCAGGAATTCATCAATATAGAATCTCCTAAACATTGTAAAATTCAAAACCGTAAATGTCAATCAATACCACATTAGATTGATTTATACTAAAGTATTTGCTATAAATAAAACAGCGTAGTATCGATATTACATTTAAACAATAAATATGAATTTAATTAGGGTGACAATACAAGAGCCAGTTTGTATTACGTTAAGATAATATCGTGGGCTAACTGCAAAGAGTCACTAGGCTTAAACTAACGTTGTTTTTACTTCGTCTAGACTCCTTAGAAAGAGAAGTATTGTGATCGTAAAAAAATTGAACTCGAGAGTTTGAATAATGTCCCCTTGAAACAGAAAAAGTTATTTTCGAGATGCGTCTCCCTGTCTATATCTCTGACTAGAGCCGAAAGAATTTTACCTATCAAGCTAAAACTTGGTACCTAGGATTTTCCTAAGTTTCCCAAGATGGATTTTTGTAATTTGATATTCAACTCTAAATTCAAGGAAAGTTTACTGAAGGGCAAAAAAAGAGAAATAAGAATTGTTTTTCTAAAATCCTCTATAACAATTTTGACGTTTCATGACTCCCTGAATCCGAAAAAGTGGTTTTTGAATTTCCGTCTGTCTGTCTGTTTGTCTGTCTGTACCTCCAACTAGAGCCTAAACTATTTTACCGATTGAGCTGAAACTTGATATCTAGGGTTTTCATAGGGTTGTCCCGAGGGGTTTTTGGAATTGGATATCTACCCCTAAAATTAAGGGTAGTTTACTGAAGGGAAAAAAGAGAAAAAGTCGATTTTCTCAAAATCGGCTCTAACGATTTTGATTAAATTTCATTTATGAACATTAATAAATATTCCAAACAAAATGGCTACTCTCAATATTTCGGCAAAATGGCTTTAAGGGCTCCGGTCTGATGCGTAAATTAACATTTTTTATAATAGCTCCGAAACTATTTGAGATATGAAATTACTTAGCATTACAAATATGTATATATATTTATAATACAGATATTTTATCCGAAACATATTTTTATAAAATCAATAACTTTCAATCTATACGCAATTATATGAATTTTTTTAACTTTTTGGACATTAAAGTTTAAGTATTGCGACCGTAAAAAAAAACTAACCTGAAATGTTGATGGATGTCGACGTCTCATGACCCCCCGAACCCTAAAAAATAGTCTTTGCAATGCCGTCTGTCTGTGTGTCTATAAAAACTTAAAATTAAGGGTAGTTTACTGAAGGGCGAAAAGAGAAAAATTTGGTTTTCTCAAAATCTGCTCAAACGATTTTGATTAAAATTCGTATCTAGGCGTTGATTAAGATTATAAATAAACTGGCTATTTTCATTTTCCTATGAAAATGATTTTTAGGGTACTTTACAGAAGCGTTAATTTCCGTATCTCCACAACTATTTGAGAAACTAAACAACTTATCATTGCAAAATTGTAGGACTATTAGAAATAAAAAACTTTTATTTGACATATATTTTTATAAAAGCAACAGTTTCTGAGATATTTGCAAATATATTAATACAATTTTGTGAGCTTTAGTTGTAAACATATACTACTTAAGTCTTAACGCAATAATTCTCCAATGCCATAGAGTAATTAAATATAAGTATCTAAAAAAGTATGTTATTTTTCCTTAAAGCTCTTAGGAGAAATGTTTGCATAGCAATGATCTATCTCCATTTTAGACTCAATAGTCAATATTTACATTTTTTATTGGTCAAAATGTATAAATGAATAATTAAATATCAATGCGATGACTTGAAGATCTGCAACACCTTATAAAATGTTAAAATTTTAACCAGAAATCGAAATTTTAATACGAAGTGTTGACCCTTGTGGAAGACATTAAACTGTTTGAAATGCTCTTAGGTGGACAAAGATGCGCCTCTTTTCTCATTGATTATATATCATTGTATATTATTTTATGCGTGTTCTTATGTGGAGTGGTGATGATACAATGTACATTATTCCGTTCAGAAATCTTACGAGTTTTATAGAAAGAGAGAGAAAGTCTGTGCGGTGCGCCGTACCATTTATTTTAAATATGTTTCAATCTTTCTAGATGTTTGTTAAAACTTCTATGATTGTAACATATTTGTCATCATAAGATATTTTAACTTGTAATTACTACTAACAATTTTTTTTTCATTTATGACTCAAATTATAGTGCCTATATTATTGTTATTATATTATATCATACATCTATGTTTTTTTATATGTTAAATTAACACAAATTGTCAACTTTATCAAAAATTGAATTCTATTACTATTAACAAACAGAAATGTTCAATTTTGATCTATTTGAGATAAGAAATAACCTATCACCGTAAATATATAGTACTAATAAAATTTAAAATTATTTACATGAAATATATTTTTATAAAACCAATAGGTTCTGAGCTATAAGCAAACATAAATATTTTTTATGGGGCACTTTGAAATATGTAATTGATTGGTATGCTCTTTGTTGGAGATAGATGCTCATCTTTTCTCAATATCTGTAACATTGTATATTATTTCATTCATGCTTTTTGGTGAAGTGTTTTTCTAGCAATGTATATTATTTAATTTCACAAATATTACGAGTTTTTAGTAAATGTTTCTATTTTAAGATAAACGTGAGGGAAAGTTTGTGCGGTTCATCGTACCATATATTTTTCTTAAGAATAGATTAAAGATTAACTAAGTGATAGAAAATCAAGTGCTTGTCATATTAATGTGATTTTTCATTTTAAAGCTACATGTATTAAGAAGTTCAGATAGTTATTATTTTCATTAGAATAAAGCTTAAAGTATTTAGTAGCATTCTTTTGATTGATAATAATTTAGTAATTAAAAATGATTTTCTTATGAATATATTTACTTTAAAATAAACATTACAACTAAAACTATAAATTATATTCAATGGTTTCATCTTTCCAAATATGTCAAAATTAAATTCGGTCAACATCACTTTCTGATTGAGCCCAAATATGGTTTAGGAGCAGTGCTGCTTACCTTTGCTGATTGAATCAAGAGCTATAATAAACCAACCATGAAATTACTCCGAAATATCGCAAGCTTAGTATAGTTTGAAAAGTTTATTTTTCTTTGCTATGGGGATGTCAATAGTGAAAGGCAGTCAAGATCTTGAGGCAATGATGTAGGTCTCCCTTGTCCATTGATTTATTTTATAGGCCTGGTTTTCACTATCATAGTTATAACTGAAAAAAAAAATATGATTTAACTCTTTCAAAACACATTCTCTTAATTCTCAAACACTCAACTTTATTATCAGAGATATCTTGTGTTCTATTTTTATCTTGCTAACTTTAATATTAAAAGGCTATTAAATTTAAGTTATTTAACACTATATCCTTCAACACCTTTATTGCTAACTTAGTTGAACGAGAAAATTTGACTATGATATGCCAAGCTTTTATTGTATATACGGATACACATTTTTTAGAAGACTCTGTCACTACGTATCAACTTAGCCTCAATGTGTGAATTACATTTTCATGAGAAATCAAGCTTAATTATCTAACACGGCAAAGCTGTAAGAACAAATTTGTAATTCTCTGATTCCAGTTTTGACAACTTCATATATATGTGTATATATCACTAAAATAGTTAAATATCAATAGTACACATTTTATTGAATTGCATAGTTAAGCTTTGCAGATTCTCTAACTGGACTTAGTCATATTTTAATGATATTTTGGAGCCTCATACATTCAGTAGTTCCTTAAGTAAAACTGATCAAGTCCATATTCATCAATTTTGCCTGTTTAAAAAAGGTAAGTATATAACTGGGTTAGATATTAAAGTTTATTAGAACAAAAAAACTGAATATTTTTTTATATATATATATATAGATAGCAATGGACACGATTATATCAGGACGTGGATATTTTTGCATTTTTTCTTTTGGTTAGATAATCGCTTTTAACAAGTTTTGGACTTGCTCACTTTTTAAAACGAATAAACTACTATAGTATAAGAACATAATAATAATAATAATAATAATAATAATAATAATAATAATAATAATATTAATTATAAGTGAATAATAATAGTAATTATTATTAATTTATTTCAAATCAATTCATTTATAGACCAAGGGCTTACTTGACGTTTCTTAACTTAGGTTTTGTCCTTTTCTAAAGTAATTAAAATTAACAAATATTATAGAATTAAATTATCAAAACATACCTATACATACACACTAACGAAATAATAGCTTAGTGTATATGTAAAATTATTTTATCAATTTATAAAACACATTTATAATTTTTTTAATGAATGATATAATGTATACACTGAAGAAAATATAAATAAAAGAAGGAAACAAAAAATGGTTGAATTAATATATATTATACCCGTAAATACAATAGTTGGAAAAAGGAATTATAGTTACATTTATACATATGATCTGAGTAGTATTTGATAAGAAGTTAAATATATGGATTATTTGATTACTATAGCTTGTATGCATCACGATATGTTTGGAGCCTCTTCAACCAATCAATAACAATAATAAATTTCAAGACAGTATGATAAATACAGCACAATAATTGGTGAAATACCGTATATTACGGATAGTTAGAGTTTATAGTAAGATAAAGTAAGCTTTACTTAGTATGAAATAATACTTATAAAATGTGATTGAACACTTTAAAATTAAAATAAAAATAAAGAGCATTGAGTAATAAAAACTCTTCAATTATAATTTTAGATGTTTTAGATAAAACTGTTTATTATATGTTGATAAGGTATACTTGAACGGTATATTATTGAGTTTAAAGATTGAGTATTCAATACAGCACATATTTATTCCTTATCTGAAAGGTGAATTCCTTTTTTTTTAAACTTACAGATGAGTCATCTGTCAGCTGGTTTGGTTTAGTTCCAGTGCATTACACCATCGGCAACATCAGCATCAGAACACGCCTTCCTTCGAAAAATACTTTCAAATTACTCTCGTAGCCCCTTCTTATAAATGAGAATTTTATACATTTCTTTATCACCCAATTTTGACGTACTTTGCTGGAGCTCCTGCCAGATTATTGTAGTTTTGTCCAGTCAGTTTTAATTTAAGCCCAACACTAATTGAGAGGATATCATCATCTATTTCCCAATATCTGTAAAACAAAACCAAACATGAAAATAGTTTTATTTTATGACACATTACACTTAACTTTTACTTTTGCCAGTACATGTGCAGAATCACCCGTTTCTTTCTTTCAGACCGAGACAAAGGTTGTTGTGTTTCCGATGACATGAGTAGGAGATATTTGGTCATTTAAGTGCAAGGTTGGCACCCATGTCCACGGATACCTGACATAATTTTACTTTCAATAACCCTTTTAACATTAGATCATCGTTTTATTTATTTAAGGATTGTAACTTGTAGATAATGTATGTATAATTTTGTATGCGATAGCTGATATTCGCGCTGTAAATTCTGCTTTTCTCTTAGCTTTGGATAATTACTACTCCCAGCAACGTTTTCATGTTTCTTCTTCTCTCGCCAATGAGGGTGAAAATAATTTATGGAATTTATAAATACAAACATTGTGTTCACTGATGAGACTAGGTCCCACGTGTACTGATCTTGATCCACGCCACAGCCAGAATTCCTTACAATATTGTTGCAAGTTTTTTCAACAATAATTTCATGTCCAAACAAGTCCCGATATGCATGTCACCTTTGTTCAGCTGTGCGAATTCTGTATAACCCCTCACGTGGCCCTTACATTGATTTTGGTCTACTCCACTACAAGAGCTCGAGCCAAGTTTGTATGCATGATTTGAAATCTCTATTACATATATCTACTGAAATGGCTTCTATAAAATGCAATCCAAAAATTATCTCAAAGTGATGACATAACAAGTGCCAAAGTAAATTATGTATCATTTTTAAATTGCACTAACAGTTTCAACAGGAAGTTACTGGGTCATCGAATTAGAATATTGAATTGAGGCTGATTGTGTTACATATGTCTGCCATCTAAGCGCAGCTCAAGTTTTGATCGGTAGGGTAAATAACTGATTCAAGATGAGCATTTGTGTTTTAGGATATGGTCTGTTAACTAATATAACATGTTGTTAATTATTTTGTTATGATTTATAATGCGTTTCCCAGTGGCTCCTTTTCCTCTTGGTTCATTTCCCATTTTATTTTTTCCCACCTCGAGATTCATGACATTCTATAATCACCGAATGTCCACAGTTGACTAAGCTGAACTTCTCCTAACCCCTTCTGGAATAACCCTTGACAATCAAGAAGGCGCCTCCTTATTAATCCTGTATATTTTTTAGTTTCAACATCACTCCAAAGATATGTAGGTAGGGATAGATTTTTGACATTGTTTTGGTTATAAAAATAGCCTTACTTCAACGTATACGTACAAGTGACATCAAACCCTGGTAGCTCACGTGATCAAAACTCCTTCAATCATTGTCTGGAAGGCTGGGTAACGTTATAGATTATAATTCCATCTTCGAGATTACTCGTACGCAGTCTAATAATAATAAAGATAATAGCGTGTCTGGGCTACATCAATATGTAGCTCAGTGTGTGGAAAGATTAGCCAGTACTAATGTGTGTCCAGGGGACGCCTTAATGTACTAATCGTACTTCTTTTCATGAAGGCTCTTTCCATGTCTCGGTGAGATAAGGGGATGTTGGTAGTTAATATGACGAGGTGGAGCCAATAATTTTAAAGTAACTTAAGCCTAATTAATCAAACCCTAATGAACATGAGAATTATTCCCCTTTCGTGGATAGCTTACGAGAAGCTTCGATGGGATGACAAAGAAGTCTACACATGGGCAGCGAAATGATACAGCCTAGGACTGGGTCTGAACCTGTTCGCCACTATCACCTTCCCATGATAGCATCCTGACATTTCTTACCAGCTTACCATCACTGATATTATATTTTGTAAAAGTTTTAAGTATACCGGGATTATTTTATCGTATACATGATTGTATATTATAGTATTTTATAAAAGTAAACTCACTTTTTGCATTACTCCATACTTGAGTTGTTTTGAAAAGCACAAGGCATAGGCCTAATGGCTGAGTATTTTAATTTCAAAATTCGCGTTTTTGTTGGATCAAACTAACCTATATATTTTATAGTTTACCTTTTTGACTTATATATTCTAGGGAATGTTACATTATTATTGTTTGATTTAGAGGACTTCGATTTAGATTTTTTAAAAATCAAATAAGTGTCATTATGGTAAATCTGGTAAGTTTACTACTTGTAAATCAATTATTTTGATGTTATGAATTCAATGAATAAAAAAAGTATGAAGTCAACCAAAAAAGTCAAATATATTTTAATATACTCAAAGTACTAGACATAAAATATTCCCCTTGCGGTGAACATTTTTATATAATTTTTACAAACACTTTATACACTCTTTCACGCAACACGGTTTTCTTGGTACAGAATAAATCTCCCTCTCTCTTTTTTTTTTCCAAATCTCGATACTTATCAAAGGTAGAACTTTAGCCTTTAACTACTGCGGAATGACCTGTCGATCACCCTGTTTTGGTTTGAAATTTGGCACTTTTTGATTTAAAAAATAAACTTTTAATCCATTTAAAACAACAAAAACACTATTCATTGCCTAGCGTAGTATTATTATTTTATTAAATACAAATACCCATTATGTATAGAGAAGCAAATATTAATTATTTAAACACTATTGTTGATAAATTTTCAATTATTAAAATAAAATTAAACCAAAAATCGACGAAAATGAAATTGCTTTAAGCATTAAGAAAATCCTCGTTAGTTTTAAAACATTAGTGGCATATTATTTCTAGCCATATTAATTTTTAATTATCTTTCACATGGATATCAAAGACAAAAGAAGAGTCGGACTTAGCAAGTCTAAAATATAACATTACATCCACCTAAAACTATTTTATCAAAACAAACGTAAAAGTATTATAAATGGCCTTTGTAGTAGTTCTGGAACTTAAAACTCGTCCCTTTATCTTATTGAACCAAATTTTGACAAATTAAAACGACCGTTTTTATATGCCCATTTGGATGTTTCACTTAATGAGAATGGAATAGAAACAAGATCGAAAGAGAGAGTTTTTAGACAAATAAATACGATGTATTATAATTTGTCTGATCATGGCATCTGTTACATTTTGAGTTTAGCTTTTCTTACGAATAAAATCCAAATATAAATTTCTTGTTTCATTACTTTTAATCTATTCTTGAATAGATAATGGTTTGGTCCGTTAACACTACTGTTGTTTCCATCTCCATGTGAGTTTAAGTTTTTTGTAAGATGAACATATAAGGTAGGATATATTTGTGTTATAAACATTCAAAAAGTATTATAATTTATTTATATTCATATTTTAGTATACAGCAATGGTTATTTTCAAACGTAATTTTATACCAAGGTAAATGCGCGTTAAATCCAAAATATTAATCTCTTACCTATGAATTTAAAGTATTAAACTTCTTTCTGTATCTTAAATTATACATATATTTTAACAAACCTAATAGCTTAACTAACATGAGGCAAAATTGAAGTAGATTTTAAATACAACTACGGGATCTAATACATTTCAGTCTGAATAGTATGTTTCGGCATGTACTTAAAATTAATTTCAAATCAATATTATAAATTTACATAAATATTTAAAAGTATTTTTTTACTTCTGCTTGTAGTAATTGAAGTAAACTTTTGACTGTAAGAAAACACTCCCGTTAAACTCGAGTCACAAGCACTGAGTTTTTAAACCGAGAAACACCCAATATAAAATTTCCTAGTACTAGCTTGATAGTCAAAATCACAAGTTTGTCGTACGAGGACTGAGAGGACTCCAGCATTGAGCTGCGGGTTGTGATTCTGGCCTTCTGGAATGGGGTGATTTCCCTCTTTCATCTCCATACTGTTCCGACATTTTGTCCTGATTGTGAGAGTAAGGATGAGAAAGGGGTGAACTTGGCCTTGAATCGGGGGCGTCACTTGTTGAAGGATGATGAGTCGGGTGTCCTACTGTATCGGGGTCATTGGGATGACTGCGATAGTCTGGTGAGCCTACTTGTTCTGATAGCAGAGACACATATTCAGGGTAGTGCTGCAGGCTTGGGCCTGTATGGTATGAAGCTTGACTCAGATCTGAACTATTGCTGCCGGGTGCTGTGTGCCATGTATTGTAGGTGGCAGGATGGCACGATGTTGGAGAGCTGGCTTGGGGAGAAGCACTCAAGGAGTGCAAAGTGTTTGGTGGGGGTGATAAGGATGCCCACGTTGAGACGCTCTGGGGAGATACCGACCATGAAAAGTTAGCGCTGCTTGCTTGGGGCTCTGAATACGTCACTGAAACATCACAAACATAATCAATGTTAACTATATGGATGAATATATCAGGCGAGTGTATGAATGGGAAATTGCTACAAAAACTTTTAACTTAGTTAATTAGGTATGTTTTTAAAGGTGGCAGGATGAAAATAATCGGGAACTTCTTCCTTTAACTTATAATAAAAATCACCTTTATTTTGAAAAGCATGAAAATCCAGCACATTTATCTCACAAAGTGGACCCTTACGAGAAGGAACTAAGTGACCAAGGAAATTGTGCCCCTTTATCTTTGTGGGATCATAACTATTAATGAAAATGACACAGAATTAATGTACTATGTAAGTTTTGAAGAATTTATAAAAAATAGAAAAATCAGGTGTAAATCTTGGCTGAAGTTTTATTTAAAATTCAAGGTTTTATTTTATCTTATTACGGTGACCACATCATGGATCCATGTCATAAACTTGGAGGTATTTTAATTTTCGTTTGTGTTCGTTCATCTCAAATTATTTCGTATGCATGTTAAGTTTACTTGTATACTTTTGAAATTAAATTGAGGTCAAACTTAGATGTTGAATTGAATTTAAAATCTATATAAAAGTTACATAAAAAGAAACATTACGTGGAGATAATAGGTCTATGTTATCACACAAATAAAGCTTATAGTCATTGTAGTATGATTGTAATTACAACTCTAATATCTCCGTAGATTCGATATACCATGAACGAAATAACTTTTTTTCTGTAGATTAGACTATCAATACTACGTTACTTGACAACGTCGCCTCGACACATTTTTTCTCATTATTATTTATTCATTTAAATCAGTTGAAAATGCATTCCAAGTTTCTGACGTAAACTTCGATTACCTTGAACGCTAGCAAGCTTACACTACTTGTTTCCGTTAAGGTGCAGCTTAAATAACAGGACACTAGTGGAACCCATCAAGGCAAGACTGAAAGCTTTAATTGTAAGCGGTACGTACTGTACATAGTGGGAATATGTACCTAACACACAAAAAATCTCCTAGCCAAAAGCAAATTTTCTCAACTTCTTCAAATATAAAAGAATATTGGAACCCAAATAACTTTGATATTATCTTCGATTTAAATATCAATTATATGTTATCATATTATCTTAAAGCAGCCTTACTTGTCTCCCGTAAGTTCTCTTTGGAGATCGGAGTTAAAACAACGATAATACTACTTTGGAATTATGCATCACAGCAACATTGTAGAAATCGTTTGTACAGCACGTACTTCTTTTCTACTTATATGTTTAAAAGGAGCTAATGATGTATTTTAATACTACTTATACTAATTATATTACTTATTACTGAAAGTATTCTTTAATATTTCAAAATATTGAACCAAAAGTTAAAGTTGAAAACTATTTTAATTCAAATTGGGGTGACTTGGCAGTCTAAGGGTGAGGTGTCAGACATCTGTGTTAGGGGTCCGTGGTTCAATCCTCGGCCCCGGCACAGATTTATCTGATTGCCAAACCCTTCCTTCACCTCTGACAAGACGTGTATTAATCATGACTTGTGAATGTGTGGAATGCCAGGCCTCCACCGTGGTTCGGATTCCACGTTAAACTGTAGGTCCTCCATTTCATCTCACAATCACCCTACCATTACACATTAGCTTAAGTTCGTACAACCCGAACGGTTAGTAAGACGCAGTGCTAATAATAATAATAATAATAATAATAATAATAATAATAATAATAATAAATTTAAATGTGTGTTTATTGTTATTTAATGAAATACCCATCCATACACGTATTTATAATTATTATTCTATGACCAAAATTTGAGCTAATCATTTAATAAAGAAAATAAATTTGAAGTGTTACCATTTGGAGGTGGAGTACTTGCTGCCTTGGAGCGCTGCTGCAGTGAGGTTTGATAAGGGCTGGAACGTTGCCCTCGTAGAACTGTGGCGGAAGGAAATCTGTCACAGGGACCAAGCGCTGACGATATATTGGGGTTGTGAGAGGATGAGGGATACACACCCTGAGGCAGAAACCATGTGCCATCTGTCAAAACACAACAAGTGATAAGATAAGACAGCTAAGCATGAATTGACATCAATAGGGATTTCTTTCTTTACTGCTCGAAGACAGCTAATAAATAATGGGCATCAATAGGGATTACTTTCTTTACTGTTCGAAGACAGCTAATCAATAATGGGCATCAATAGGGATTACTTTCTTTAATGTTCGAAGACAGCTAATAAATAATGGGCATCAATAGGGATTACTTTCTTTACTGTTCGAAGACAGCTAATCAATAATGGGCATCAATAGGGATTACTTTCTTTAATGTTCGAAGACAGCTAATCAATGATGGGCATCAATAGGGATTACTTTCTTTAGTGTTCGAATACAGCTAATCAATAATGGGCATCAATAGGGATTACTTTTATTACTGTTCGAAGACAGCTAATCAATAATGGGCATCAATAGGGATTACTTTCTTTACTGTTCGAAGACAGCTAATAAATAATGGGCATCAATAGGGATTACTTTCTTTACTGTTCGAAGATAGCTAATAAATAATGGACATCAAGAATGATTTCTTTACTGTTTACTACTCAAAATCTGTTAGTTACTTCGTCAATTAGATTAACTACCTAGTTTGATTAGAAAAATGATATAAACTTCAAGCCAATAATATCAGATAAAATAAGATAAAATGAAATTTGATTTTGTAATAGTTAGAAAATAATAAGAGGTGTGAACCAACTCCCTGCCAGCAAAAAAGGCCACGCCCAATAAAAACAAGCGAAGGCTTTGTTATTTCTTATATTTAATAAGTTCTATTTTTAGTTTTTATCTAATCATTGATTCTGACTAGAATTTTATTTAGAAAAAACACTTTTTAAGCCAATGTCAATAAAAAAGTAAATAAATTATTGAATTTAAATTTAATACATGATTTTTCAATTTAAAAAAATTTAGACTATCCAAGCAATAAACAAAATTTCAAATAGCTCTATCCCCCACATGTTAGTGTTACATTTTTTACTATCATAGTTAATTTGAATCTTTAATTTTACTTTTGGGATGGTTTTGAAAATATACATTTATACATAATAATATACACATCTATAATTATAAAAAACACTTAAGAAAATATTGTCTCCAAAAGGGTTGGATTTAAGTGTGGACAGTGGGGGAGGGTACGTAATAATGACTGAGTTATATACCCTGTGTCCATTGCCGGGCAATGTTAGGGTATTCAAATCTAGCAGATTACAGTGGAAAACTAGAGCTGCGTTCAGGGTATTGACTGGTAAACTCAATGGGAAGAGATTATTGGAAAGACCTAGACGTAGATGGGAGGATAACATTATAAATGACCTGAAGAAGATAGGGTGTAATGAGATTGACTGGATATAACTAGCTCAAAATAGAGATAGGGTATAATGAAGTGAATTGTACAGAACAAACTCAAGATAGGGATAGGTGGCGTACTTTTTTAAGTGCGGCAATTAACCTTCAAGTTCATAATGCCATAGAATAGTAAGTCTAAATGAATTATCAAAGAGTTTAGAGTAATTAGCAGACATTCAACCCATAACACTTAAAACTAAATGAAAGACAACTAACTTTATTTTCCTCCTTTCGTAAACAAAGCCCAAAAAATAACTAAATGGGTCACTAAATTCACCATTTATCAAAGCGAACCCAAAAGTACAACGTAAGATGTTTAATATTGTTCAAATTTTAACGTTAGAAATATTCAAATTGTACTTTAAGATAAGGTCCAAGTATTTTACAATATATTTTTGCCTTCTAGATCATTAATATGATATTCACATGGTGTTTAAATTAATTTTCACAAGGTATTTTTGCTTATGTTTGACATAGGTATATTTTCAAATTTGTATTTAAAAATAGAAATACTTCAAACACTACTCACATTGAGAGTATTGTGACTGCTGTGGCTGAGAGTAGCTGGGAGCGTATTCTCTTTGGTAGAAGCTCTCAGGCCGTTCTTTGGCATCAAGGAATGCTTTGGCAAATGGGTTGTATTTAATCTTTAGTGAAGTTACCTAATTATTGAAGAAAAAACAAATATGACATAATAGACAATTAATTAACAAAATTATTATTTATAATAAACGCCTTAAAATGTTCATTTTTACGTGGCGAATGTAAAGCAATTTTAGTACTATTCAAAAAGATAGAGATGGGAGACCTATCAGCAAGGAGAGTCTGGGGGTCCTCACCCAAGAAAACTTTAAAACCGTGTATGACTTTAGAAGTTATTGGAAGAGAGTATATTATTTCTGTTTAGTATTTTATTGATGCCTTTCTTTGTTAGAATGTAGTCATTAGGAAGGGTGGCTTCGACCTCAGGCTCTTAAAAAGTGGATCGCGACCTCTTCAGGGGTCACGAAAAAATAATTCTGAGTGTTGTATCTTATATTGACAAACGTGAGTAGATAAATGCTTATTATATATCTATTGAAATTATAGTACACTAAACTGCTGATGATGGGGAGATCGATGTTCGAATCTCGGTCAGGTGTACTGAGGGTGGTTGTTCTAAAATTATTTTTCACTCTCCCCCCATACAAATGTGTGTAAATTTCCTTTAAATATAAACTTCATAATCCCTAAAACCATTAAAATAGGCTAATTAATATATGAGAGTATAACCCTAACGGGTAGTAAGAGTGGTGCTAAATAAATAATTCGTATGACCCACTGTGATAATAATTGTTTCCATTGGTTCTCTGCATGTAATAAGTAGTTTGTAAATTATAAGAAAATATAATATTAAATATAGTTGCATGTATGCATTTTTTGGGAATAAATTTGTTCAATATTTCTATTTCTCGTTTGATTCGAAACTGCTCAAAAACCTGATCTAGAATATAAAAAAAACACAACCTAATTTTACCATTACTGCCCAAGGTTACTAATAATTATTTTGTCTTACGAAAAAGGGTCATGAATAAAAAAAAGTTTAAGGACCTGTGGTATATATACTATACAGTAAACATTTTTTTGTCACCATTGAATTTTTACTTTCTCTCTATCTTACAGGTAGAGAAAGTATTGTGATCGTCAAAAAAATCGAACTCGAGATTTTGATGAATTTTGACGTTTCATGACTTCCTGAATCCGAAAAAGTGGTTTTTGAATTTCCGTCTGTCTGTCTGTCTGTC
>CABFWB010002134.1:49974-87474 GCA_902151455.1 Timema bartmani
GAAATGGAGGACCTACAGTTTAACGTGGAATCCGAACCACGGTGGAGGCCTGGCATTCCACACATTCACAAGTTGTGATTAATACACGTCTTGTCAGAGGTGAAGGAAGGGTTTGGCAATCAGATAAATCTGTGCCGGCACCGAGGATTGAACCCCGGACCCCAGCACAGGTTCTGACACCTTACCCCTAGACCGCCAGGTCACTCTAGACTGTAGATGACAGGGAGATCATGGTTCAACCCCAGCTGGGTGTACTAAGGGTGGTTTTTCCTAAATGGTTTCCTACTCTCTCTACATTTTCTCTAAATTCAACCTTCCTCATCCCTAAGCCCTTATTGTAATTAGTACATAGGCGTACAGCCCGAACGGGAAGTAAGGTAGAAAGCTAAAAAAAAAAAGACGTCTTGATATTTCATTTAGAACACTGACAAATATTTAAAATTCCACTCACCTCTTCATTTTGATAGGCAGTAACCGCAATGAACTGAGTTTCTGGGAAAGGATAAGTAAGAACGCGCCGGTGCTCTGTACCCACTTTCACAAGATGGACTCGGGGCTCATATTTGTGTAATGAGTTCAGCATTATCTGCACACAAAGCTCACATGAGCGCAAATACATTTTGCACAAAAACTAGTAAGGTAAAAATAAAAGTAATTTGTTACTATACATGCAGAGCATTGAAGGAAGGATTCGAATGGTTTGTAGTACAGTACGTATCAAGGACATTAAAAGGGGGTGAAGGTTTGGGGCTGCGGGGTCTTAACCCCCTGTAATTTGAATCGAATATACATACGTATACAAACTTTTATTAGCTAAAGGCATAATTCAATTTTCTAGCGAGCCCCCTCTAGAAAAATTAGCTTTATATGCCCTTGATAGGTATATTATATAGAGTAGCTATAGATTAATTGTTCTAGAATTATAAATACTCCTCATATATAATGCTTTTATTGACCTACCTGACCATTGCCATTGGTTTTGTTGGTGAGTTTAACTTTGGCGAAAGACACAGGCTCCTTCATCCAGTGAGCGCCAAAATTAGGTGACTCAGGGTGGATGTAAATAGGATTTGAAGGTGGCACCTCCGCCTTACCACCAGGTACCCACTCTCCATTCACATACTTCCACCTGAGAAAAAATACTTTTAATTGCGCACTAGCTCAAGTATAGATTTACTTTTAAGGATGTTGAAAATAATATCTGTGAAAAATAATTAAATATTAAGAATCACTACGTGTAACAGAAAGCCTTAATAATCCCTAGGATTCAATATGCCATAAGACCGGAGTGTAATTAATAAAGATTATTTAAAAACTACAAAAAATCCTAAACTAATAGAAGTAATTTATTTAAATTGCTAGTCGATATCATTAAAGAAAATAGAACAATTACATTAATAATAAAATCGCTAACTAGAGCTATCAACTAATTAGGAAATTGTTAAAAGTGACGATGATTTATTCTCGTCATACATATATAAGTTTAATAGGGTCAACAAACTCGTGTCCCATTGATTGCTCCCACTTCTTCCGTCTCTTTCTACCCTCCCATCTCGATGTATTATGTGGGACCAAGTCCTGCCCTATGAGCTACAATACATATTATAAATATTTCATTGTGTACACCTCATATGCTTGTCTAGTTATACTAAATTTAAGCCCCAAACATTAATTACTTTATCTTAACAATGGTACGCAAAAAACATAAAATAGCAAGTTTGACCCCTTTTAACTCGTGAACTGTAATGATTTGAACACAGTGAATCATTATTTATAGATTATAAGGAGGAGGCAGAGGACAGGGTGCTTTGGCGGTCTAAGTTCACTGACAAAGGAATGGACCTGTCATAAGACAGAACACCTAATAATAATAATAATAATAATAATAATAATAATAATAATAATTTCTATAAATTTATTAAAATTGTGTGATAAGATTTTCACTGTCAAATGACCTTTAGGTAGGAATGTATGGAACGCGAGAAAAGGCCAGTGTTTTTGCAGTTTTTATATAACATTTTTTTGGCCAAAATTAATAAAATAATGCCTCAGTACAAACACGTAGTTTAATTTTCTTCACATATTGATATAAATAGTTGTTGAATATCTGTCATGTGCATGAGCATATTAGTATTAGATGACAAACTTTTTAAAAGAAGAGAAAAAGCTGTCATTAAATTCCAGGACACACTTGATAGATATTCAAGAAATGTTTATATCACTATGTGAATAAAATTAAACTCTATATTTGTATTGAAACGATATTTGATTTGTTTTGTCTTGGAAAATATTTGTATGTAAAAACTGCAAACCAGTGCCCTTTTCTAGCGTTCCCTACATCCCCACCTTAAGTGATGGAAGAGCATAGATGCTGAGTTCCTGAACTTCACAGTAAATTATCGTACATTTTCACTAGATTACATTACATTAGTAGTATATTATCATACCCCCTGATCGTTGAGGTTGTGGGATACCTCAACACCCAAGAGAATGAGAGTTAAGATACATAACTTTCGACTTGCCTTGGTAATGAATACAAAAGCTATAATAGCCCAATTTTGGGGTAAATATAAGGAAATTAGTAAAGAGTAAATATAAATGCATTAACGTGAAGAAAGAATAGGAAAGTTATGTTCAAAAACCGCATGTGGCAAAAAAAGAACATATAGTACAGTAGTTTTCTAATAAGAAAATGACATGGCTAAAACATGTATTTTAGAATAATTAGCTGTAATAAAAGGCACAAGTATGAAAAATCGGTCTTAATACACTCTAGATTAGTGTAAAACCTAGTAGAAATAATAAAGTGGAATACAAAAGTATGAAAAATCGGTCTTAATACACTCTAGATTAGTGTAAAACCTAGTAGAAATAATAAAGTGGAATACATAGCCTTAACAAGCACTTTTAAATGTATTTAACTCCGTTTATAAGAAATACAAAATAGTTTAGAATTAATTCTTTCTCATTAGCAGGAAGAGAGAATAGAAAAATCGATAATAAATTGAATGTTTATGGTAGGAGTGTACGGAACATATATTAAGGTAAGTGTTTTTGTAGTTTTTATACCAAAACTTTTTTTCTGGCCAAAATTAATCATATATTGCTCCACTAGAAATATAGAGTTTAATTTTCTTCCACATTGTGACCTCAACAGTTTTGGAATGTCTGTCAAGGGTGTCCTGGAGTGACCAAATGTTCTATTCACTTAAAAAGTTTGTCATCTAATGTTGCTATGTTCATGAAAAATACTAAACAACTGTGTATATCACCATGTGAAGAAAATTAAACTATGTTTTTACTGCAGCAATATTTTACTTATTTTGTCCAAACAAAATTTTGCTTTAAAATCTGTCAAAACATTACTATTAACTTGCGTCCCCATCACTCCCACTTAAACTAATCTTCGTGTATTTGGATGGCGCTCAAACCTCAATATCATTTTCAAAAACATCATAGGAGCTATTCAGTCAGTTTGTGTTGGTGCTCTTCAATATCTCGTTTTATACTTGAATTCATGTATAAAAATATGAAAATTTTCCATTAAATTTTGAATCAGAAAATTTCCGCAGTAGTGGCTTGCGATTTTATAAGTAGGGGAAGAAATCAAATTGGAGGAAAGGGGGCACCTAGAGCCTATTGTACAAATACATACAGATCAAATAGGGTGATTGGGGATGAGTGGTGGAAGTTGTATGGCCGGGCGAGAAAGGAGGATCAAGGTTGTTATTATTTATTAAGTTAGCCTTTAAATTATTTAATTTATTTTCTACTAAGTGGGTACCAGGGAGATATATTATTTTAAGGCGTTGCTCATAATATTAAAATACTGATATATCTGTCCCAACCTTTGTGACACAACCACCAAGCGCTGTAGTCTATATTATTATTAGCACCGCGTCTTACTACCCGTTCGGGTTATACGCACTTACGCTAATGTGCAATGGTAGGGTGATTGTGAGATGAAATGGAGGACCTACAGTTTAACGTGGAATCCGAACCACGGTGGAGGCCTGGCATTCCTCACATTCACAAGTTGTGATTAATACACATCTTGTCAGAGGTGAAGGAAGGGTTTGGCAATCAGATAAATCTGTGCTGGGACTGAGGATTGAACCCCGGACCCTCAGCACAGAAGTCTGACACCTTACCCCTAGACCACCAGGTCACCCTCTCTAGTCTATATGTAAGTATGTGAAGAGAACTGTAATCTCTGTTATAGCTTTATTGTAACTCATTTGATAATGTTCCTGGTGTTAACACCATCGGGATAATTTAACTGAAGTGAAGGCCTTGTAGATTTCAAGAGAAAAATAATAGAAAATTTTCCGTAAAATATTGGGGGAAAATTTTCCAGTTAGTTTTCCAAAACAGAAAATTTTCGCGCTCACATCTCTGGACGTGATACCTAGTTACTACTGTGAAGCCATTAGATAGTGTCTAGCTACAATACCTTCCCACCTGCCCCTATACCATTGCATTGGGGTGATTCATGAGTGACAATGGGATTCAAACTACGACCTCTCTGACACCGAAAAACCAGACAAGGCAAGACTAATGCCTTTATTAACGTGCCCACGAGTAGGAGTTATTTTGTTTTTGTTGGTATGTACATAAGTAGAACATAAATGTATAAATATAAATGTGGCAAGCTCTTTATGTAAACAGTCTCATCCTAAACGGCTTTGAAATAAGTATCACCTGAATTCTCATTTGCATTCTACTCAACATAATTGAGCTTAACCTAGCCTAGCCTGCCTTCTCTATACAACTGGGTAGCTACACTTACACACGTAGATTTAAATAAGGTAATGTCGCTACGCGGGCTTACTACGTGGGCAATTTGTCAGCCTGGCCTTTTTGCAGGGAGGGATTGTCGGATAGGAGAGTTAAAATTAGTGATATCTGGAGTTTTGCTAAGTTTTATTGTAAGCTATAGTACAATATGTGATGTAGTCATCTATAATTGATTAAGTTCAAAAAGAGTCGTCAGCCCAAATCAATCATTCTATCAAACAATCCTTCTGTAAGTTTAGATTGGTGATCTAACTCTACCTCAAACTGTGGATAAGAGCGTTCTCTAGTCCTGCCGTGACGCCCCCTAGCTACTACTGTTCTAGTTTCAATCCTTCCATAAAGTTTAAAAGTGTGTCTTTATTTCAACGTTTTTGCTTACTTCAATAATAGTGATGTGTAACTAAATACAAACTAAGCTGATTGTAATAATAATTTTGCTATATTATTGTAAACTATTTGCCTTTGGCTGGCTGGCTCAGGTTTTCCCCACAAAGAAGGAGCACGTGTCTTATGTAATAATAATATTGCCTAAACGTTACAGGCACTGACAGTAACTTGTAAGTTTACCCAAAATACATGTGGATAGTTACATGCATCACACATGATAAAATGTATAGAAAGGTGAGAATTTGTGGACCAACATAGTTCAGTTGGATATTGTATTAAATATAAGTATTTGCTGTAAAACCAGTTTTACAATAAATATATGCATTTAATCTCACCTGTGTGGGTCAATCTGAACGAATTCTAGCAGAACGGTGTACATGGCTGTTGGATCTAGTCCTGATACGCTCACCTTCACCACTGGAAACATACGTCTGAAACATTTACACAACACTCAATTTTCAAATGATATCTGATCTTTGCATAGCCTAATATATATTACATAATTATGTACACTTCGTTTACCCAGAGAGCCATGTCTTATAAGCTAATCCCTAGTGTAATCCATCAAGGAAAAAATGCTTCCTTTCAAGGTAAACGGAGTGTGCATATTTTTTAACAATTCTTTTATGTTCTTGAAACTTATGAACAGCATTATATTACTCTTTTGCAGTAAATCTCAATCCCTAATAACTAATTATAAAATAATTCAATGAGTCAATTCACTTGTGACTCTCTTGAGGCTACTTTAATAATTTCTAAAAATAAATAGGCTATTCCATTTTAATATAATATATTATTATGGATTCACATATATCCCATTTAAATAAGTATCAACACAAAATATTAAGTTCCAAATGATTCGCGTAGTCCATATTAATCAATGAAACATTCGAAAAATTTAAATACACTCTTATGCACAGAGAATACATATTTGATTGCTCTGTTAATATAGCAAATTAATCTCAACTCACCTCCCATTCTTAGTGACGATCATCTCATTAGTGAGGCACTGAAATTTGGTCCACAACTCACGATCATCCAGCGAAACTTGGAGGTCACGTTCTGTTGGGTCCCCTTTGCAGTGAACCCCGGCCAATTCGGACTCCACAGCTGACAGAATGTGCGACTGCGCCATGCACCTAGCTCAGACCACTTTCCGACGACCTCTGGTCTTTGCTTACACACTTTTGCAACTGTAAAACAAGTTATAGTAATCTATATTAAATAAAGCCATGTGTTGTCTATTTGTCTGACCAGAGATTTTATAGAACCTTAAGAAAAGGTACAAAGCTGTAACATTGCACACAGATTACTTAATGTGGGATGGTAGAAATTGTGAATTAAGGAAAGTATTTCTGCAATTTTGATAGCCAACTCTTTTTTCCGGCAAAATAAATCAAAAATTTCTCCGGTAGAAACATAGAGTTTAATTTTGTTCACATGGTAAACTCAACAGTTGTTGAGTATCTGTCAAGAGTGTCCTATAATTTGATGAAAACTTTTTATCTTAATTTAAAAAGTTTATCATCAAATGCTAGTGCTATCTTTTAGAAAATTAAATTCTATGTGTCTACTGGAGCAATATTTGATTTATTTTGCGGAAAAATATTGTTTGCTATGAAAACTGCAAAAACACTTACATTATTAGTACGTCCCCTTTCATCCCACCCATAAAATTCTTAAAACTGATTGTTTTTGCAGGGAGGATTCAGAACATCATGATCACGTGGCTAGAGCTATATGTATAATTTTGACTATATTTCTAAAAAAATTTTGAAACTTGAAAAAGAAATAAAAAATCACGATACTCTTTCTTTGAGAAAAATTATCAAGTGTACCGACGTGTTTTCTTTATAGACTGCACCTGTACAAAGTCGGCGCAGGTATCTAGTGCTGATAAAGGGCTGCTTTCATTGCCTTCCTGCATGAAGTAGCATCTCAATTCAGCGATATATTTTCTGTCATCCTGGTTAATCACTCGCTTAGGTGTTTCATTGTCATCCTTTTCTTGTTCTTCTGTTGTATCTGAGTGTTTTGCCGCAATTTCTTCAATAATTGTATCCTCACAATATTCATTTTAATCATGGCATTGAAGGTTATCGTCAATGCTTAAAAAATCTTCCCAATTTTGGACGTTTTGCAGTTCTTGAGACATTTAATTGTCTGTATATATAACAATTTTTAATTGTTTTACTGCTTATTTCTCACCAGATATCGGCGCTAAATTGTACAGCTTTTAACATTGAAAAATTTGCACTGACTTCTATTGCTTTTGAAGTTGATGTCAGCAAATTTTCCTCAATCGCTTCAAGGATGTGACTAACCAGCTTTCCACGTCTTCAATTTTTTTTTATAATTCCTGCATCCATAGGTTTTATCAAGGATGTGGTGTTAGGGGGTAAAAATTCCAGTTCAATATTTTTTAAACCATCTACATGAGGGTGTGCGGTACAATTGTACTATATCAACAGCATTTTTCTGGGTTTACATTGCAGTTCCACGTCCCAGTTCAATAGCCATTGTGTAAAAATATATGTGGTCATCCACGCCTTCTTATTTGCATAATATGAAACTGGTAAAATGCCTATTGTAAGCCCCTTGAAACAACGAGGTTTGGCACTTTTACCAATAACCAAATGTTTGAGTTTATCACTTCCTGACGTGTTTGAGCAGCACAACACAGTTACACGATTCATTGCTTTCTTTTAACCGGACAGTGCTATGTGTTTATATCTCAGGAAACCATCCGGTGTAGCACGATAATACAGGCCTGTTTCATTGGCGTTGTAAATGTCATCCACACTAAATTTTTTAAGCAACTCTGGTAGTTTTTCAGTTTTCCATTGGTCAGCGCTTGTAGCATCAGCACTGTCCTTCTCGCCGTATGCTTTTTTGTAACTAATGTCATGTCTGCACTTCCATAGACAACCAACCATCCGTTGCTTTAAAATTTACATGACCTAGCTTTTTGGCCAACTCTTCTGACTTGGTTTTTAGCATAGGGCCGCTCACACGCACACCTCGTTTAGTTACAATGGAAAACCATTGATTTAAAGTATCCTCAACGCCTGGATCTTTGCCTTGCCTCTTTCGCTTATGAGATGTTTTATTTAAACCCACGCACAATGTCCACTCCTCTATAAGTTTTTCTTGTTGCTGTAACAGTCGTAAAATTGTAGATTTCGGCACCTTAACTATCTCCACTAGCTGACGCTGACTGATGTTAGGAGGTTGACTTTTTATCTTGTCAATAATAATAATTTTTTTCGGAGAGTATCAAATCTTTACGTGACATCTTGATAGTTTTTTTTTCAGTACATTTAATGATCCTAGCTTAGTGCACTGTTTGTTACAGTTTTTAATTTATGTTAATCCACACAATGAACAACTATACACGACACATAAATTAGTGCTCTCATAAACAATTGTATACCGCAAGCATAATGTCAAACAGAGTATAATTACCACGACACAGAACAAACAACACAGCCATGCCACAGCACTATTTCATTTCTACTGACTCAGCTGCTGCTTGCACAATTTCCATGTTACCAGCGCGCTATCAACATGACATTCACTGCTACCAGGGGCGGCTCGTCCCTAAGGCGCGGAGGCGCGCGCCCCCCATCCCCACGAATCCCCAGTTCCTTTTAACGTTATTATTCTCACTCTCACGACAATTTTATCTTGCCATAATAGTTTCAAGAAAAATATGTTTTTGGTTTAAGTAATAGCATGCAATGTTTTTAAAATGGCATGCGGTCGGGCGCGAGGTGGTCAGCGCCTGACATTGTGAAACCAAACCTTCCCACCCCTTCACCTCTTGTCTTCAAATGGCATGCATTCAGGCGCGCGACGGTCAGCGCCATGCATTGTGAAACCAAAACTTCCCTCCCCTTAACCCATTGTCCCCACCCTGCTATAGCTAGCTAGCTAGCTAGCATTGCTTATTCTTCTTTTGAAGGCGCACTCCCTTACGCGCCCTAAGGTTGAAAGCTTGTGAAGTGTGTATAGCGTGAACCAGCAATAGTTGTTGTCAGTCATCCTGCGTGCTCCTGCATCTTGAGGCTGTGTGTGGCGTGTGTGTTTATAATAATATTATGTAGGGTTATTTTAGGATAATGTTTATTTGAGTTATATGTTTTAATATTTTTTGTAACTAGGCTTAATATGAATAGTTCAATTCAGGCGCTTAAGACAACGAATATTGCAAGATTAACTCTTGATCAAAAAAGAGAATTGAAATCATTAGGTAGGCCATGTCCTGAATTTTGTATGGAACAAAGTGAAAAAAAGAAAAATGAAAATCGAGTTTTTAGAAGACAGCTCAAGTCCAAAGATGCATACCAAAAAAATGGCTGGATTTGCGGCTGTGATGTGGACAAATCTTTGTACTGTTTTCCGTGTATTTTGTTTTCTCCCAGAAAGAGTGGTGAATGCTTGTGGATAGTAAAGGGCGTCAATGATATAAAACATTTAACAGAAAAAATTAAGAAACATGAAATATCTGTGAATCACATGAATAGTGTCGTTGATCTTTCTTTGCTAGGCAAAGTAAACATATCGTCTAGTCTAGACTCACAATACAGAGAAAACGTTAAAAAACACAATACTAACGTTGACAAAAATAGGCACATATTAAAAAGGTTGATTTCATGTGTTAAATTCTGTGGTGTTTTTGAATTACCTCTCAGAGGTCATGATGAATCAGCATCATCTACAAATCCTGGTGTCTACAGAGGTTTAATTAATTATACTGCTGAGCTGGATTCTACAATGAAAGACCATTTAGAATCAGCCACTGTATTCAAAGGAACATCGAAAATAATACAAAATGACATACTGGACTGCATGCTTAATGTCTGTAGGGAGGAAATAGTAAAGCAGATACGCGATTCTGAATTTGTAGCCATCGAATGTGATGAGACAACTGATGTAACGAACCATTGTCAGATGGTATTAGTTTTTAGGTATGTGTTTGAGGGGTTGGCTTGTGAGAGGTTTTGGGGGTTTCTTATTCCTGAAGGAAGATGTGCAGGCAGCTTAGCAAAATGCATAATGGACCACATCAAACCTCTTCTAGACACTTCAAAAGGAAGATTAATAGCACAGACATATGATGGTGCTAATGTTATGAGTGGCTCTGTTGGGGGTGTACAGGCCAAGATTAGAGAAACATACCCATTTGCCTATTTTGTACATTGTTACGCTCATCAGCTAAATTTGATATTGGAAAAAGCAACCAGTGCAAACAGCAAAGTTCGAGTTTTTTTCTCAAACCTTTCTGCCATTCCCGCATTTTTTTCGCACTCATCTCTACGATCTGACGTTTTGGAGCAAGTAGTACAAGTCAGACTACCCAGAGTTGCTACAACAAGATGGAACTACAACATTCGAACTGTTAACGTTGTGTACGAAAATAGAGATAAGTTGAAGGAATGTTTCGAAGTTCTTGAGGAAAAGTGCACAAACAAACTTACTGTTAACGAGGCGAGTAGCCACAGAAGAGCTTTTCAGGACCCAAATTTCATGTTCTGGCTAACTCTTTTCCACAAAATTTTACCTCACGTGGATATATTGTACCAACAACTACAAACCAGGAACAGGGACAGTGTAATGTGGCAAAATGACATTTGCATTTTTGAAAATGAGATACAGAAAGAAAGGGGGCAAGTTAATGAAATAGAGAAGCAAATAAATGAAGAGTTCCCTGAACAACCAAGAAAAAGGAAAAGTAATGTTGAATGTAGCACCAGAGTGGGGGATGCTAAAGAAGTGTGTGATGTTATTACAACTAATGTAAAAGACAGATTCGCTTTTACTGGTCATTTGGAGGCAGCTTCTTTGTTATGTAATGAGTCATTTCCCCAATTTTCTACTTGCTTTCCGGAAGAAAAACTCACGCGAGTAATCCAACACTACCCATTCTTAGAAAAAGAAAAACTCCGGTCTGAATTGGGACTTTTATACAGACGACAGGACTTTGACATTAAAGGAGCAATACAACTATTGAACTTCATGGAGAAAAATAACATTATTTCAGTTTTCAGTGAGGTGACGAAGCTTCTAAAAATTATCATAACGACCCCAATGACGTCTGCTGAACCTGAACGTTGCTTTTCTACACTGAAAAGAATAAAGACTTTCTTAAGGAATACAACAACAAATGACAGACTTAATGCTCTAGCGATGGTAGCCATAAACAAGGAACTTATCACACAAATGAAGGACTTTGACGACAGAGTTATGGAAAAGTTCATTAACTTAAAGGAGAGGCGTATGGACTTCGTATATAAATAATTTCTTTGTTTATTGCGTTCTAAGTCATTTCTCGCAAGTGTAAATAATGTAAATATTGTGTATCCTACATATTAATGTTGTGAGATTGTGAGGACATTGAACATACATACATATATATTTATGCACATTACACAGCTGCAGTTTCTACAACACATCTACGTTCTTTGGGGTGAGTTTATTTTTTTTATCTTTGCATGTTGTTTGTGATATTAATTTTTGAGTTTAACTAAATGAATATTTAGCAAAACATACTCCGAAATTTGTGTCTTCCTTTAAATATATTATTTAGAAATAATTTATTAACTAAACAGGCTGCGCCCTCCAGCTTCTAAAGTGACGAGCCGCCACTGACTGCTACCACACAGAACAAACGCAATACACAGCATGACATCACAATAACAAACTCAGCTGCAACCCGCAGAGTATCTATGCTACGAGCTTGTGAGCCTACTTTACCTTCACTGCCCCAATTAAGCGGAGATTTGGCCCAAATAAGCGGAATAAATTCAAGGTAAATACTTGTTTTGTTTATGTCCTTAGAGTTTTGTCCCAAATAAATGGCTGTCCCAATTAACCGGACTCTACTGTAATATAATAGAGGTGTATGTCAAACATGTAGCTAAAACGTTGTAATAGAGCTTACAAAAGAGATCAAATAGCAGTAAATAAACAACTATTTTGTGTACAAAGGGACCAAATAGCTTAGAAATATATTCCAAACAGACTTTAGAAGTAAAAATGGAGGCTGCACGGTATGTCATTAGTAAAATAAAAAACATACTAGTTGTGAGGCTGTGAATTAATAAATACAATTAGGTTGTGTTATTTCATGTACACAAATTTTATAGTAGATTAGAAAAGACGCCTGTAGACCATAAAATGCACAAGATGGCGGTGCTCATGAGCTATTAGCATGATTGCCATGGTGACGGCAAGTGATACCGACCTCGCGATCACTAATTAACCTGGTGTATCAGTGCTACCATTCCCGTGACCACTAATTGCTTTGAAGTATTAGTGCTACCAAGCTCACGGCCTCTAATTACTCTGGCGGCGTGCAACCTATCAAGTACTAATAATTACCCTGGTGGCGTGCAGCCTAACTAGCACTGCTATTACCCTGGTGGCGTAAAACATAACAAGTACTCTAATCTTTGCCTACCCCTAACCCTTTCCCTCTCTTTTTCCTCCGTCCTGCACTAAGCTAAGGGTCCCAGGTTCGGTTGGCAGCATGAGCTAAAGGTGAATGAATAAATACACTGAATGACTTTAGGCCCATCTAATGGCCACCCCAAAAGGATTGAATCGAAATATGATGCATTAAATACTCCCTACCCCTTTCATCCACCCACCCCTTTGCTTCATGCAGGACTCGTGAGACAAACGTTGCAACACAATTCCCAAACACCCATTAAACAATTTCCAGTGAATAGGAAATAACAATATTAAAATATAAGTTTTTCCTCCGCTTCCCAAGCTAATACTCACGCTTAAATCATAAGTATAATAGTTTATTAGCACCATGTCTTACTAACCGTTCGGGTTATACAGTTCTGCTAATATTAGCATCCTCTCTAAATTCACCCTCCTCAGCTACATCTCCTAGACTGAATCGGAATGTAAGATCTAATACATTTAGTCAGAGGTAGTCATGGCTTTATTCTAAGTCAGGTGGACTATGAGAAACTTAATTTCTAAATTCAACCCCCTCATTCTAGTAAGGATACCACAGAGAGAGATAGAGAGAGAGAGAGAGAAAGGGAAAACACATTTATATACAACACGAGTCATTATCATGGAAACAGGAAAGAAAAAAATCACGATTAAATCATTGTTATTTGGATTGAAAATAGGATGGAAATGGGGAAGGAAAACACTTAATATAGAGTATTATAAAGAGTCAGTGACTAGAAGGTATAGCATAGAGAGAGTACGGAAAAACACAAGTCAAACTCGGATTCATATCATCACGATGCACATTAATACTTGTAAATGTTATGGGTAGAGCTAAAAATAGGGTAAACCTGGATTTACCCTGGTAAAGTCCGCCTTATCCTAAAATGTCTGGGTAAAGATAAAATAAAATAAAAGTTTATAACTTCCCCTGAGTAATCTGCAGTCTATCTATAACCTCTTGGGTAAAAGTGAATCTTATTATGTAAAACGGGTATAAAGAATGAAAAGAGGGACTTTTATTTTATTCTATTTATTATTTTTATAAAAATTACTAAACATGTTGAGAGTATTAGTAAAATAATGAAATACCAAATTAAGAATGGGTTTGTGGTGGAATACTCTCCAAATATGTTTCATTTAGGCTACTTCTTTGAAAAAGACAAGCTTGAGTGGCATCTAGAAATACATAGAATTCCAGAAGCTCTATATTTTCAATTTTTTTTTTTTTGTGCACTTCAATTTAAAACGACTCCTTTGATCATCTTGACCTCTCAAAAATGACTGATAATCTGCTAGCTGACGTAATTACTTTTTTCTGGTGATATTATGCATAAATTGACTATAATTTAGTCACAACCCATACACTTCCTAGAAAAGCATTCGGCGACTGTTCCAATTTCATTTCCTAGCTTGTATAACACTTTATCGTCTACTTCAACTACCACCGCAAGAACGTTGCGAAAATATCCTCGTCCTCTGTCAACATTCGGGATTTTAACTCCAAATGTACTTCCAATTCGATCCGGAGGGAAGTTAGATTCAAAACCCCATTTCATTTCTTTTCTTGATTTTCTAATCTCTCTTTGGATTTACGTCTATTATCAGTTATGTATTAATTTTCCCGCAAAGTTCACAGATTATATTTTCCCTGCATGTATAAACACAGATCCTGCACAGACCCTCAGTGTTTGGCTCCATTTGGTTTCCCTCCGCTGATTTCTCTTGGTTCCTTTCAGTATTTGGTTCTTGATGGCTTCTTTAAGCTCCTTCCTCTTGGTTCCTTTCGGTATTTGGCTCTTTCTGCTTTCCTTAAACGTCTGCTTCCATATTAGCACCACTGTCTGGCCACCTAGTGATTATTATTGCTTATACTCATCTCAATACTTCCTTTACGTGTTTCACTGATTATTTTTACTGGGTCTTCTTCAGTTTTAAGACTATCAACGACATCTCCGGGTAAGTACTACAAAGCTAAACTGACTTTAACATCATAGCCAAACATATATTGGTAAAGAGACGCTTTATTCCATCACGACAACCTCTGGTTTTCATAATATGAACAAACCTAAACCCCTCAAACTCCCTTTTATAATTTCTATCAACCATTCACGTCACGAGCGTGTTTTGCACATTTCGACGCTCCCTGAGACTGGCTGTGGTGTACTTCGCCACGGACAATTTAAGACCATTCCACATAGAACTTCATTTTTTACTACATGATTAGCAAACTCCCAGCCATTGTCCGACTGCAGATTTGAAGGGGCTCAAAAATACAAAATATATCATAGTATTTTTAGCTATATTTTCCGCGGTTTTTGAATCTAACAGAAGTAACTGCACACACTTGGTTGATTTATCTTGGTAGACCATATTAAATTAAAAACTTTTGTCACAATTTGTTTGCGTGTCAATTAGCTCAACTTGTCAACGACTATTCATCTCGTTAAAAATCATTATCCTACCAAATAATCCCGTTTTGTGTGATTTAAGTTTTTTGTGACGTAGTATGCAAAGTTCTAAATACAGCTTAACACCTTCTTTAATTACGTTTTTGTACTTTTTATTAACTTCGTGCACCATCCTAACCTGCACTTACCAGTAGCGTTTCGTGACCAAAATTCTTAGGCAAGCTTGGAAGGAGTGCCTCCAAGTTTAAAAGGGGAGGTCCCGGAATATTTTTTTGAATCTTTTATCCTTCAAGAATCTATTTAAGGTGTTTTTAATGGTAGTTGTGGCTTTGGGCGTCCTTCTATTCTGTGATTTACCTTATTGTTTTATTACTTACTATAGACATATACTTATAAACTTTCGTTTGTTAGCTTTCACTGATACACACATCAAAACAAAAGTACCTTCTATAATAAACTTCACAAAACTCTAAAGCCCGGTACACACGACACAACTTCTTGTACAAAAAGTTGTGCAAGAAATTGTACAATATCTTGGTCACATGGATTGCATACAAATTTTAGCCAGTGACTTTTCACACGGAATTTGTGATTTCATACAGTATTTGAATGGAAAAAAATGGCGTTTTTGCCCTTTTTATGGAAAAATAGTGATTGAATGATTTGGAAAAAATTGGTATTTAATGTAAATAATTTCTTAATCATTCCTAAATACTATGAAAATAAAATAATAGGTTTTTTTAATTTTTTAATAGTCGGTTGAAAGCCTTTATATTAATTCTGTGGTTTAACTTCCTTCAATTATAATTATTTATTTGTTTTCAAGCATTTAGCTGTTTTTATTACAATCATTCGTTTTTTAAAAACAAAAGTAATTTTCTAGCAGATGGAGTTTTCGTGTTTACAACTCAAAAGTTGTACAAGAAAAATGGCTGATATAGGACGCGTTCTATTTCCTGAAATTGTATACAATAAGTTGTGCAAAGCAGATCTTGTACAAGTTTTGGTGTTCGCACAACGCCGTCTTCAGGCTGCAAATTCTTGTATAAATTTTTGTAGAAGAAGTTATGTCATGTGTACTGGGCTTAAAGATGTGTAGGCACGGGGTCAGTACCCTGACAATATTAATTTCCCCTTCTATGCCATACCATCACTATGTGTTTTGAAAGGGGAATATAGGGGTAGTGACTTCGGTTCTAGTCGGCACCTTTTGGGCAAGAGAATTCGTAGCTCGAATACTTGCATTTTTACCTGACATCCGCAGCTCTTCCCCTTCTCTCCCCTCCAAAATCTATGACGTCACAAGAACTACACTAGCTAGAGCAATGGGATGAAAGTAGGACAAATACCGACTTTCAACCACCATTAGATAGACTTGTGCACGTCTTGCATGCATGTTACGGTCACTGCCATGGCTGAGATTTTATTTTCAAACCCACTGACGCTTAAATTACATTTAAATGTTTACCAGGAGAATTTTTTTGCAAACATTAAATAAAATAATTACATATCTTCAATCAAAGGCTCGCTGTGTTTCTTATCACTTACGTAGAAACTATTTGAGTCATTTGAATAACCAAGTCCTCAAAGATTTTATGAAAACGCTCTTTAAACGCAACACGTGTTTCACTCTTTGTTAACTCGTCAGGAGTGGAGCATGTTCAAAACTCTTAAAAAAAAAAGAACCAACCCGCTTTGCCCAGAGGCGTGTGAGTTGTTGGCACTTTACCTGGGTAGATCCCAATTTGAATACATTGTCAACTACATTTCTTGCTTTAACCAAGGTGGCCGGTTGAAGCGTGTTCTACATGGGAAATCCTACGTAGGCCTATATCTTAATTTCCAACTCTAATACCCCGTAATATGTATAGCTAGTTTGACTGATCTTGGATGGTCTAAGGTGTAATTTATATATGTATATAATTGTAACGGTATTATGAGAATACATAGTTAGATATGTGAGTTACATATTATTTTCAATATACCTTTGCTCCATTACTCAAATTAAATATTTAAAGATTAGTATGGACTCAATTTACCCTGAAAGATAAAAAAAAATTCCCCTTTCATGATTCCATTATTGTGTAGATTATAAGATAGGGTCATATAAGCCAGTGCTGTCCATCTGACAGCCCGTACTCACTGAAAATGTGGCCCTCCCATTATCCTGGAAATATAATAAAGGGCAGATGTGAAATAGCTAATGATTCAAATAAAAATATTTATTGAAAAATATAATAATGGCATTTTACCATACACCCTATTTGTATTTATATACATACATATTAATAACGCTAAATTGTTTTATAAAATTGTGTGTTTGTGTGTGTGTGTATTTCATAATATATTTTGGGGAGATTAATAAAATTTTTGGTAATAACATTTGAAAGTTTCTACAAAGCAAGAATACAGTTTACTTATAAATATTGAAAGTAATTTTGTATTAAGTGGTGTTTGTAAGCCTCTATTAAGTTGATGGGATTACTAAATACATCTTAGGTCCACGATGCAAATTAAAAATCATATTTGGACCATGTAATGAAAAACGATGGACCACCTGGTTTAAGCTGTTAAGGTAAGAGCCATTATTTTAAGCTTATAGTTTCACTCTTCTTTCTCAATGCCTTTTCTTAAACACAATTGAGCTATCCTTTTATACGGCAAATGGACGAAAGAAATGGAAGGGGACGATGAGAGAAAAATACCGGTATAAAACTACATTACTTAGACAGCTACGTTTCTGTGTAAATGGTGTGCACATGATCATAAATAAGGGATATACATAAAAAAAAGTGTAATTATAAAAACCAGTATGTAGTTAGCATTTTAGAAAACATTATAAACAACGTTTGTAGGTAAGTAAGGAGTATTAAATAGGATAAGACCTGAAAATGAATTTGTAATTTATTGGATCATTAAAAGTATGAAAACATTTTAGAATAGTCAGACAATAATGTAGGGTTTGACGAATGTAATAAAATATAGATTGAAAAGACTAAGTTGAAAAATATTTAAACAATTTTTTAGAATTAAAATCTTAAATACAGTTAAAATAACAAAAAAACTTTAAAAAAATAATAATTACAATGGGGTGACCTGGTGGTCTAGGGGTAAGGTGTCGGACTTCTGTGCTGGGGGTCCGCGGTTCAATCCTCGGTCCCGGCACAGATTTATCTGATTGCCAAACCCTTCCTTCACCTCTGACAAGACGTGTATTAATCACAACTTGTGAATGTGTGGAATGCCAGGCCTCCACCGTGGTTTGGATCCCACGTTAAACTGTAGGTCCTCCATTTCATCTCACAATCACCCTAACATTACACATTAGCGTAAGTGCGTATAATCTGAAAGTGTAGCGAGACGCAGTAATAATAATAATAATGATGATGATGATAATAATTATAATAATTTTAATTATAATAAATACAATAGTTAAAGTATTAGATGTTTGAAAATATAAGTTAAAAATCAAGTTTTATGCTTGATAAATTTTAAATTGTGAAGTATTTAGTCATATATAGGTCAAAATGACAAATTTGAGAATAAGATAATATTTTAGAAAAAATGAATTCAATTTTATTGGATTATATACAATATATGAAGCAATAAAAATAGTAAAGAATATTTTGTGTATGTAAATAAGTAAATGTTTTTATGAGACATGTAAAAAAAAAGTGTAAATGTACTGTGCATTACAATAAGAGTATTTTAAGATTACACTTAAAATAGATTGTAATTGAATAAGTCAACGTGGCACTTGACTTAAAATAAGTCAAAATTGTTATCAATTAACAAGCACGCCAACAAGCGGTATTGAAAAAAAATACATTTAGCAAAAGCATTTAGAATTTAAAATAATTTATTAATATTGAGGATTTTAAATATAATTTCAAAGTCTTATCTGTGATGATACTAGTCTCTTGCTCCTTTTTAGCTAGTGTTTTATTAAAGACCATCTAGTACATCTTAGTTACTATTTTATACTATTTAACTGTATATAATATTTTAATTCCAAGAAATTGTTTAAACATTTTCAATTTATATTTTATTAAATTTGTCTATCCTAACATTATTGTCTGATTATTCTTTATTGTTCCCATTTCTTTTCAGATCTTATCTGTACATAGTTACTTTGGTAGGGTAGTAAGTTGCTTTGGTACCCTGGTATCGATCAGGCCCGTAGTCAGGCTTAAGCGTAGGACATTGACTTTTTGAAGGGAAGATACTCTCAAAATGCATTTTTTTAAAAATCGGAATGCCAGTTATGAAACATCAAAATCACTCAAACAATCCTTAATTTAACTTAGATTTTTTTGTAATGACATTACTGAAAAAATTACATAATTATTTTTAGGAAGGCTAGATATATGCTTCGAACCTTATTTTCTTTGACCTCAGAACAGTGAAATTTCAAATGAAACGTCATTTAAAATAAGTTTAATTACACCATTCATTTATTTGTTTAAAGCTATATATATTGAAATGTATTTTTTTAAATCCTATAAGAATAGTGTGATACTTTTTCCCTCTAATTTTGATTAAAGCATACTTTTAAATAACTAATAGTTCTGTTAACAGTAGACCTCACTTCCTCCATTCAAAAAATGTCAAGTTCATCATGTTAAGAATTATGTCATATTCTTATCTTTATTACAGTCTTAATATTTCTCTTTGGATTTCAAGTTTAAATATCGCCTAGAATTTTTCCTAGAATTTTAAGTTAATATTTTTTTCTTGATGACCAAATTAGATAGAAAAAATTAATCAATATGCCCTAGGTGATCGATATATTTCTTAGAATTTTGAATTCAAATCACTTGAGAAGAGTTATTAAACTAAAATTGTTTGAGCAGCCGTCATATTGAAACGGATAAAAGGATTTAGAACCATGTACTCTCCGTTAACCTCATAGATAACAGTCTTTTCTTTCCTTACAGTCTACACTATGGCCTTATTTTATAAGTTGCACCTTAATAGAACTATATAAGGTAAGCTTGCTAGTTTTCAGTGTAAACGAAGGGTATATATAGCATGATTTTGGTAGGAAGAAGAGTAGAAGCTAGTTACTAAAGTTACTAAAACAATTTAATATATTCAAACATCAATTATTATTATTATCTGCAGCTGTCACTTTTTATAGAGATTATCAATAACTATAAAATAACACAAATAATTTAATAAAATATTACCAATGTTGGCAGCAAAAAACATGTTTAAATTTTCTCTACTGTTCTTTCAACCAATATCAGGTTATACCATGTTCGGCCTAGGTTAAAAAAAATATCCCTGCCAAATTTTATTAAAATTGGTCCACACATTTGACCGTCATTACGGAACAAACAGGTAAAAATATTTCAATAATGTATTTATGAATTTTCACATTAAAATGTTTGCTATAAATTATTCTTTGTGTAGATTTATTTAAATTTGAGTTAAAGATTAAGAAATATTAAAACCCTCAATAAAAACTCCAAATGATTTATCAATTAAAAATAACGTTTACCCTTCTTGTAAATATTTATGATACTTAATACCGGTTGATAGTAGGTTTTACAATATAACAGTAGTAGAACAATAAAACTATAAACATAAACGTGGATAAGATATTAACCGTTAAAACGTTTGCAAGCTCTCACACAAAAACACTGGAAAATAATATTCCTTCCGTGGTAAAAGCGTCCACGTGTTTATTTTGTTTGATAAATGGGACGGCTAATCTTGAGTTTATTATTTGTTTGTGCTTTAAAATTACGTGTTATTTTACTTTGTTAGCTGATAGTTTAACACAACCTTTAAAGTCCACTCTAAATCAATTTAGACGTTAGGATCTAATAAGCTACTGCTGGTTATTTACAATTGACACGCATAAAAAACATCTGATGTATCGATAGGCAATTAACACAACCACGATACTATAGAAAAATCTACTTCCCAAATACTATTTAGTTGCATACCTTGTTGCGTTAGTTCTACTTATATAACACAACATTTGATCATACTGTATAGTACTTTCAGTAAATTGCATTCTTTTAGCAATCTTAGGTCAAAATTACTTCTATCCCATTTAATATATATATATATGCATTAAATTCAACCATACATTATTATCTTTAGTGTTTTTATGCTGATCACCATGCTATAAAATTTTACTTAACATAATTTTAATGATATTGACGCCATCATAGTGTAGAGGAAATAATTGTGGATTATCAGTGTGAGTTTCGACAAAATGGATCAACAACTGATCATGTTCTTACTATTTGACAAATATTAGAAAAAAAAGAATACAACATGACTATACATCAATTATACATTTTTTTAATACCTTTTACTCAGTTAAAAGAAACAATTCATATGAAATTTTAGCTAAGTTTGGGATACCCAAAAAGCTTGTTAGGCTATTTGAGGTATGGTTGGCAGAAACACGTGAGAGGGTACAGGTTGGACGTCTCTTATCAGATACACGTGACAGGGTACAGGTTGGACGTCTCTTATCATATACACGTGAGAGGGTACAGGTTGGACGTTTCTTATCAGATACACGTGACAGTGTACAGGTTCGACGTCTCTTATCAGATACACGTGACAGGGTACGGGTTGGACGTCTCTTATTAGATATACGTGACAGGTTACAGGTTGGACGTCTCTTATCAGATACACGTGAGAGGGTACAGGTTGGACGTCTCTTATCAGATACACGTGACAGGGTACGGGTTGGACGTCTCTTATCAGATACACGTGAGAGGGTACAGGTTGGACGTCTCTTATCAGATACACGTGAGAGGGTACAGGTTGGACGTCTCTTATCAGATACACGTGAGAGGGTACAGGTTGGATGTCTCTTATCAGATACACGTGACAGGGTACAGGTTGGATGTATCCTATCAGATACTTTCTAACTACATAATGGGTTGAAACAAGGAGATACAATTTCCTCATTTCTCTTTAATCCAGCCTTAGAGATTGCGGATAGAGTAATGCAGAAAAGTACGGAAGGCTTGGAATTAAAAGGTAAATTGCATCTATTAGAAGATGTAGATGATTTAGCTTTGTTGAGCAATAGTAAGGAAGCTGTTGCAAGAAATACAGACATTTTATTAGAGGCTAGTAAGGAAATTAGCTTAGATGTAAACGATTATAAGACTATGTATAAGATCACACAGAAAACACAGATTAGAGACGGTAATTTAGAGATTCGTCAAACAACATATCATTTGACAGGGCTAATGAGGTTAAATATTTAGGAACATTTTTAACTAGCAATAACGACATTAGAGTGGAAATTAGAAAAGAAATACAGTCGGAAAATGCATGCTATTACTCGTTTAGTAAATTGTTGACATATCACCTGCTTTCAAGGAATGTAAAATTCAGAATAAACAAAATAATAATTCTACCGATTGTTCTCTATGGGCGAAAAAAAGACGAAAATAAATTAGGTTTTTTAAAAACAAGGTGCCTAGGAATATATTTGGTCCAAAAGAAGATAAAGCTAATGGAGAGTGGAGGAGCTTATATAATGATGAGCTACATACTCTTTCCTCGTCACAAGACATTTTTAGGTTAATCAAGTCTCGTAGATTACGGTGGGCAGGATATGAAGCGCTAATGGGATAATCTAGAACCGTGTTCAGGGTGTTGACTGGCAAACCCAGTGGGAAGAGACCACTGGGAAGACCTAGACGTAGATGGGAGAATAACATTAGAATGGACCTGAAAGAAATAGGGTGTAATGAGGTGGACTGGGTAGAGTTAGCTCAAGATAGGAATAGGTTGTAATGTTATTATTATTATTATTATTATTATTATTAGCACCGCGTCTTACTACCCGTCCGGGTTATACGCACTTACGCTAATGTGCAATGGTAGGGTGATTGTGAGATGAAATGGAGGACCTACAGTTTTAACGTGGGATCCGAACCACGGTGGAGGCCGGAAATTCCTCACATTCACAAGTTGTGATTAATACACATATTGTCAGAAGTGAAGGAAGGGTTTGGTAATCAGATAAATCTGTGCCAGGACCGAGGATTGAACCCCGGACGTCAGCACAGAAGTCTAACACCTTACCCCTAGACCATCAGGTCACCAGGTTGTAATGAGGTGGATTGAATAGAACTAGCTCAAGATAAGGATAGGTGGTATACTTTTGTATGTGCGTTAATAAACTTTAAAGTTCCTAACGCCATAGAATAAGTAAGTAATAATAATAAAGGCCTTTATTGATCTTGTTAAGTTTAGGTCTTAGCCTTCTCTTCTACTCAGCCTGATATTTAATACGATACACATTATATGTATTGGCAATATAATCGAATAAAATAAAGAAATGATAATAATAAATTAAAAATAGTTTAAAAAAGTTAAATAAGTAAGAAAGATTTACATTCTCGTTCATACAAAGCTCAAATTATTTCAAGAACTTATTTTAGCATATTAGACCAAATAAACTGAGTGACTGCACTCTTAAATTTTATTTTATTTAGTACTCTTTTTATTATACGCTTATTTACTAATTACGGTAATGGGTTTGGAATGAGAAAGAATGAGTTAAGAAAAATTGTACCCGTATTTGAGTAGGAGAGCTTGGGAAACCATTAAGGAAAAACCACCTTCAGTGCATCCGAACAGGATACAACCATAATCTCCCGTCATCGGCAGGATAGCCTACTGCAAGAGTAGCGCTTTAGACCATGTGGCCACTCTTAGGGCCGGTCTTATTACGTCTGGATAAATATTAATCTGGCCGATAAATATTTTTATCTGGTCGATAAGTTAAAAGTGCGTCTTATGACCGCCAGATAGCATTTATCTGCCAGGTAAAATGTAATTATCCATCACATTTTTACCTGATAGCTTTTATCTGAAAATTAAATCTGGCTTTGCCATAGTGACGCGTTGTTTTTCATGAGGTTTCTTCTATCAAAATCTGTTTTTAGGTTAAAATCCTGGTTCACGTGTTTAGTAAGCACAGGTCCAGGCTCTAACTATATATAAAGTTAGAACATTTAATTTACACTTTTATAAAAACTGACATTCTATTTGTAGGATTATAGTTATATAAGAACAAATTATTTAAATATGAGTACAATAAATGAAATTTTGTAAAAGTTGTACCAAACTATTGACCACATTTTGGCAGACACCGAACTTAGTACTTGCAATACAACCTCTGAGCCCACGTGACACAATCTGTTTACTTGCACTCGTTTAGCCGCCATTATTTAACAAATTCTGAGCGTTGTAGACACTGGCTAGGTTGTAGCAGTAGCTGCAGGGTTTATACGCATGCGCGCACCAGTAAAAACAATACCAACCTTGCGTTTTCTCCATAAAAATATATTTATCCTTCAGATAGATATCCGGCAGATAAATTCAGTTCATAATACGCATAAAATATTAAAGTGGCTGATCCTTTATCTGATCGCTAACTTTAACCTCCCGATAGCAATATTTATTCGGCATTCATAAGACCAGCCATTAAAAGAATTGATAGATGCCATTTGACGAGTAGAGTTATAAAATTTGTTCCAATCCTGCCACGTTGATGGACACGTGGACTAACTATCAGGCTCATCGGGTCTGGGTTTCGGGTTATGGATAGGTTGGGATTAAAATCCCAGCTAAGTGTCCTGAATGTGTTATTTCCTGAAGATGTACCATTCCCCCTTCAAGCAAATACGGGTACACTTCTGCTGAATTCAACTTTCCTCATCCCTAACTCATTAGTGTAGCTAGTACATGTGCGTATAGCCTGAACAGATAGTTGGATGAGGTGCTATATATATATATATTCGATTAACTTGATCAATGATGCTTGCTTTAAAATTGTTAATTGTTGTGTATAGATTTATACTGTAGGATTTTATCAGATTAGACAAATATATTTTGTATAAATCTTTACTATAATTGGGTAACAGATTACGAGGTATTCGTTCTAGCTTAAAAATACTTTTAACAGTTTGGGGTACGGATAGGCCTATCCTATAATTGTATAGACTTATCTGGCATAATTAATATGAATTTTGAGTAAACGTCAATAGCACAAATGTAACTCCAAATACAAGGACATTCTAACTATTCTAATATAGTATTCATACATTTTGAAAAATGATACCTGGATACAGGAATCGAACCCGGGAACCTTGGCTTAGTGCGTCAATACTCTAACATTGAGCTAGCCAAGATTCATCCCATTCTCAGGGTCATTCTTCACTCATAGTTTTAAGGCAGAGTCTATGATGGACGTGTGGAAATCATTGGCTACCCATTGAGCTATCATTGATACCACAGCCACCGGCGACTCGGGAGAGGTTTTATGATTCCGTGAGTGCAATGACATTGTACGTATGTGAACGTGAATAACATGGAAAAAGCATACTCCTGTAAAATTAATTATGCATGACTAACGAATCTTGGGAGACTAAAAAGAAAATTTTAGTACTGATACAGCCGCATAATAGTTCATATTCGTAGTTTACGAATTTAAAAAATGATTCAGATGTTTCGTACTAAAGATAATTTCAATCTCCCAAGATTCACCAGTCATGTACTGTACGATTAATTTTACAGGCTTATGTTTACTCCATGTTATAATATCCATTTTGTTTGGAAACTAAAGGAACAGAATTAGTATTAAAAAAACTCCATAACGTCAGCTCGTAATCAAGCTATAACGACCGAGCGACCACCATCTTCTGACCAAGATTGTGCCAGCTTCTGCGGTTATAGGGTGTCATGTGGTCAGCACAACAAAACCTCTGGCCGTTATTCTCAGTTTTCTAGACCATAACCACTACTTTTTCATTGAGGTAGCTCTTCATTTGTCCTCACAAGGCTGTGTCTTGCCCCTTTTCAGACCCACTGCTTCGCAGACAAATCTTAAAGCGCTGGGAATCGAACCCGGGACCTCTGGATCCATAGCCAGGAATTCTAACCACTAGACTACATAGGTGGTCGTTATTATGAATAATATTACTGTTATAACGTAAAATAACTACTTATCAATTAACATAGTTTTTACAGACTTAAGTAACATATTTACCATTTTTTAATATAAAATATTGAACTGCGCTGAGATAGACAGGAATTTCAAGTGGATAAGGGAATAGTTGTAATTATTATTTTGTGATAGTTTTAATATTTTAGGTAATGACTTGAGTACTTTTGTTTTAATTAATGAGTCATTTTATGTCTCGAATTTTGATTTTGTCATAGATTTATTTAGTTGCTGTAGGAATAGGTTTTATTTTATTCTGCACTCCCCTGTGATTTCTTTGCGATGATGGAAGCCAATGCTATGGATGCCGATGCTTCAGATTTGTATTGTCAGTGTTCAAAATTTCAAATAATCCAATTTTAAGCTTTTTATCAGATCGTTTTATATTAGCTTTGGAAAAATAAGATTTTTTTTATAAAATATGTCCATCAACTATTTTAAACATATCAATTTAAACTACCAAAGCTCTGTACTCTACTATAGTAGATTACAAGACTTAAAAAGATTTTGTTTTCAAACATGTATTACGTAGTGGGAATTACAGTGTTTTACTTGAGTATTGTCGTAGTTATTACTATCTATGATTATGGACCAGAATTGTGTCTGAGCTTATTGGAGTTATTTTTTCCTATGATGCACTTTATTCTCCCGGGTTCATACAATGTTGTTGAATTTCCTTAAACTTAAATATTTACATCCTTCTCCTTTTAATTTGATAGTATTTGTTACTTGTCTCCAAAACATTGGCAACAAGACATACTGATGAAAAAAAAACGAAATTTCAACTTTTAAAATATATTTGTGACAAAGAATATCACGATAGGAAGGAAATAGCCTTCTTTTACTGCAAAGCCGAAAACGTATAAGAAATTAAAATACTCATATTTACATTTCTTTTTAGTGTTCGTTTAAAGGAAGAGGTTGTAAAAAGTAACATTTTATATCTACCTATTTTATCCTCCTTCATGCCTAAACCACCTAAAATTGACCATGCTTATCCAACAAATAGTTTTTATTTTTATACAAACATCACGAAAGTTGCTAGAAATGAAATATCTTTTTTAAAGGATAATTGGGTTACGGTGTAGGGGATGGTGATAGAGGGTTTTGCATTTTGCTATTACGGTCTTCCAGTCCAATCTGTATGTGGTAAAAATCAAATTGTTAAAGTCATCACATGATTGCATAGATTTTATTGTTTTCATAATCTCTCTTTTTTTTCAAATGAGAATAAAAGACCCTTTTGAGGTATTTTACACAATTCCACATGGTAAAATATAAACTAAAAAATTAATTCCTTCTTCATATGAGAGCAAGATTTATATTTTGGGACGATGAAACATACAGAACTACAAATGTACTTATTATTAAATTGCGTTCTATGTATTTTCATTGATATATATTTTTATATATAAAATTAGAAGTAATGAATGTTGCAAGATTTTACTAGGAATAATTACTTTAAAGAGAACTGTACTCAAAGAAGATGGTTTATTTATATAATTACTAGATAAAGACCCCTAGTTAATTTGTTTATCAATTACAGTATAATCACTAACAATAATGTAGTTTATATAATATAGGGTTGATTATGATAGGTGATTAATAATTTTCAGTAAAAAGGCCTCTAAATTTGTCCTAAATCTTATTTTTACTTAATAAATACCATACTTACAAAATTACATAGCCTATACTTTATTTATGTCCAATTAATGTTAAGTTAATATCACGATTCTCTTTAAATACATTTTAAAACAAATATATCTTAACAGACAATGTAACTAAAAGTACGGTTTTAGTTGAATTTAAAAAATCATAAAATAACGCTTGCATTTTAATATAATTAAAATTTAAGTAAGTTATATCATGTTTATCTATATTGAGTCAAGAATTCATTTTTTCAAGTTTGAGTCTCAATTATATTATTTCTCAAACATTAAAAATATGTTTTTACTTTGTTTTTAATATGTTTTTATCATTTTTATACTAATATATAATGCTAAGCGATAATATTAACTTTAAGTACAAGTTTATTTCCATTGACTTTATCAGCCTATACCAAGTTAAACATTGAAATTAAACCAAACTATTTTTAAGAAAGGATCATATGATAATATTTAAATAAATATAATTTAACTTATTATATAGTCTAAATTTTGAATAAATGAAGAAGAATTAAACGAATATTCTAAGAACACAATTATTTAAGCAAAAACTTTATAATCTAAGATACAAAGTTTTCATCAAACATTATATTTATAAAGACATGTATCATATATTATGTGGCTTGGAATGAGGCATAAATAAATTTAATTTGTTGCATATGCAAAATTTGTTTAGAATTAGTGTTGTGCCTTTATTCTCCCATGTTAAAAGAAAATAAACAAAATTAACCCTAATACGCAAATTATAGATCGTGAACATGATAGTCAAATCAAAATTACTTTTACATTAATTGTTCTTATCACTCAAAACACATATCATCTAGGATTGTGTATTCCGTATGCTTTAGTAATTTACCTGAACATTTACAAGTTTTATCAGCAATATTAATTTTTTTTGTAAAGTATTAGGATAGTTAATTAATCAGGATTTTGTTTTAAATCTATGTTTCTATTGGTTTGTGAAACTTATGACAAACTGAGTAAAGGACTCATATTTTTCAAAGACTATTCCTCATTCTCAGTTTTGAATTTCAATTTTGATAGATTATTCATGTTTTTGCATTGTGGACTTTTCCTGGAAATGCGTTAAAAATAATTTGAAATTGTAAAGACAGATACCCTAACTTTAAAATGAATAGCTTGATTTGCACTAGAATTACATTATTTTTTATCCTATAAACTATGAAATAAAAAATATTTACTTTATACCAATTAGCTTACAGGTTCTTATATTTGTATGATAGGCCCATTCACTAAGACTTGGGTACGCCCATTCACCTACTCACAAGAGAATTTATAAAAGTTAGTTAAAAATAACAATCCATGGCAATTAATTATTATTGTTATCGAACTGTCAGTTGTGAAGTAGACACGGGAAGTGCAAATTAAAATATTCGTAAACACTGTTTTGACGCAAGCTTTATAAAAATGTCCATACTTACATGCATGAATTGTATACTTAACACGTATGTTTTGAAATAGCTATTATCATATCAGATTTGATTGTATATCAAAATGCACAGAAGATGTAAGTGGATATATTCATTGGTGGAGCTTGGTTTGGTTACACTTCCCTAGGTGTTTAAATATTGCGCCTCATTTACCTCCCCCCTCCACTTAGCCCTCATGTTATCGTGCCACTTCATTGTTTAGATACCTCCATTTTTTTTTAATGTAGACGGCTGAATTATATATTTCATACATACCTATTGTTTTAATATAAATGTTAAATACGTAATTAATGTTTTATTTTTCCCTAATATGTCTATATATTAGGAAACTGTTTTGAGAAAAGAATCAAAAGGGATAGGATTGTAATAAATATCTGGAATAGGTAAGATCAAATAGTTCTATAAAATATAACTGTGCAATATATTTACATGACCTCTATAAATTATGGAAGAAATCAACGCTGTACCATTAAGTAAATATGAACAACAAAGCTTGGGGTCTGAATGATTATAATAATTACAGAAATCAACCGTTACTGAGTCATATTCGAATAAATTGAAAAATGATACCTGAACATGGGAAACAATTAGTATTGCATGGCCTTTTGTAACAAAAAAAATGCTTAAGAGAATATTTAAAAAATACTTATCCTTTTACAAAAAATTTAAAACTTATTTCTTCGGGACTCTGATGCAGCAAACGAATCGATAATAAGATGAAAATCTTTTTCCCACACTGTCTCGTTTTCAATACTCAAAACAGAGAGTCCAGTGATTCTCTTCTGACCTTCTTAACCCTTATAAAATTGTACCCCTAATTCCTCTCTGAAACTCCTGCCCCCCCCCCGCCCCCCAGTCATGAGGGGAGCGGGTCATATCTTTGCCACTGGATTTATTCTTCAACATCAAAATACTAATCATAACAATATATTTTGTATCAGCAATAAACATTACATTTACAGAAATTTTAATTTAATTTAGGAACTGGCTTACTGATCGTAGTATGCACACCCACACACATCAGTTTAAACATATGAATATATGTTTTTTCATATAGAAAAACTATCATATACGCTTGCTGTCAAGGAATGTAAAATTCAAAAAGTACAAAACAATAATTTTACGGGTTGTTTTCTAAGGGTGTGAAACGAGGTCTCTCACCTTATATACAAAAACAAATTTAAGGTGTTCGAAAACAAGGGTCTTAGGATGATAATTGGTCCAAAATTGGGATGAGGCCTCTGGGAAGGGGAGGAGGCTACATAATGATCAGTTACAAACCTTGTACTCATCACAAGACATTGTTAGAATAACCAAGTCTCGTGGATTATGGTGGGTAGGACAGGCAGTACGAATGGGAGATTCTAGAACCTTGTTCAGGGTACTTACTGGTAAACCCAATGGGAAAACTAGGCGCAGATGGGAGAATAGCATTAGAATGGAAATTTGTTGTCGTTGCTCTTTCAATAAGAAAAAGACTTGAGGAGGAGTTGGAAAATAAAAATAGGAAAACAAGAAGAATGTGGGTAAGAAACTGGATCTCAAAACGTGAAAAATATGGTGCATCCAATACTCCACTGAAAGAATTGAAGAATGAAGACCCTGTAGCTCACAGGAATATTTTGAAACAGTGACCAGTTCAATGATTTAATGCAAATGATTAATGGACTGATACGGAAACAAGACACAAAAATGAGGATGGCCATCCCAACTTCCACAAAACTAGAAATGACACTACGCTATTTAGCTATACTCCATTTACGGTAGGAATTACTCTCTGAAAGACCTTTTTTCTTACCAATACCCTACTATATAATAGATTTCTGATAGGGATAAAGGCCTTTCAGAAAATAATTCCTACGATGAACAGATTTTATCTGTGATTCGTTCAAGTTGCTAGAATATCTGTTTCGAGTTCCTGAAAGTACAATTTCATTGTTTGTACCCAAAGCTCTCACAGAAATATCTCAAGTTTTGAAGCCATTATATTAAGGTAAGTTTAGCTAAATAATAAATGTATATATTTATTCGAAATCTATTGTCTAAATACCATAATATCATTAATTACACAAAACTATTAATGATTTAAAAGATACATAAATTATTGGTTATTCGCTCCAAATGTGTGAATAAGGGCTTGGCTTAACACATCAGAATCGTTACTTTCATCATTATTAATGGAGGTAGAAGTTAGGCCTTCATTTGTAAAACCTCGATATGTAGAAGATATTGTCACAATGTTTGATGTTCCACAGAACCAGATATTGTTCATAAATTCGTAAAAAGTCTACAATGTTGTTACTGTTCCACTTCACTCCAGAAATTGCGATTAACAAAGCTATTCACGAAAAAGGAAAGCAATACTACTGAAAAATGAAAAACACTATATGAGCGTGTGGGCGAGTTTTGTGGCTCAGTGTAATCAACACTCGCCGAGATTGTTGGAACTAGCTTACTCGCGCATGAGTTTACAAGCCAGCAAGTAGCTAGTGATCTTGCCCAGTGCAATCGACCCTTTACGTTCCATCCCGGCTAGCCGTATAGTCACGATAATGTGGTAGGGATGAGAAAGGTATAGTTTATAGCAGCAGCTCTCAAACTTTTTTTAGATTGTACCCCTTGACCATCACTAAAAGTACCCCCAAGATAAATCGCTATGACCAGTTAAAAAAAAAAAATTATACTGTAAAAATTTTGTAGAAAAGTTGTATACATTTTCTTCACAAATTCGTTCAAAAATAAATAAAAAAGTAAACCTAAACACAATATTTTCAAATTGAAAAATGTTAATTTTAATTCTGGAGTTGATATATTATGAATTCCAAAGTTTTTCAGTGAGAGGGGTGAGACTGTATGGCTTGGCATAACTTTTTGAAGTCTGGTTGTCCAGTTGAAATTTTCAAGCGGAAGTCCGGCTCCAAATTTAGCCTATTGCGGTACTTATTTTTAGGTACACCATGGATGAAAAACCACTCTCACAGAGATACGTTGTTGAGAAAGGTATCATAAACTGCTAATATAGAAGGTGTCAAGTAGAGGGTTGAAAATTCTCAGAAATCGGTCTCCAGCCGAGTAAATAGGTAAAAAAAGGGGGTAGAAATATCCAGATATTGGTAACTGTCAAAAATTACTGTTTTTTACAAGTCCCTTGTTATTTTTTCAGTCTTCGCTTGAGAGTTGCTCACATACCCTCTGAAAGGTGCCCGCGTACCTCTGGGGGTAGGCGTACCCCAGTTTGAAAATTGCTGGTTTAGGGGAAACGTACACGGATGAATGTGATTGGATGGTGGGGAACCCGGTCGGGATTTGAAACCCAAACTCCCCGTCACTATGAAATTATACAATAAAATGCTGACACCTTTAACAGCATGCTCACCTGTTCAGGCTGTAGTTAGATTTAATGTTTTAGTCTCAATATTATTTAATGCAAGTACAGTAAGACCTTGTTAATCTGAACTAATTGGGACCGAAAATTGTTCGGACTAGCGAAAATTTGTATTAAGTGAGAAACAAAGTATTTTCACAAATTTTATATAATAGTTGAATGTAACTTTTATAAAACTCATTCATATTTTTTAACACCGCGTCTTACTACCGCTTCAGGTTATGCCCATACGCACTAATTACGCAAATGAATCAGGGATGAGGAAGGTTAAATATAGAGGAAGTGTACCCGTATTTGCGTGTAAACAGAGTGGGAAACCATTTAGGAAAAAGCCATCCTCAGTACAACCAACTGGGACTCGAACCTTGATCTCCCTATCATTGGTAGTCTATTATAATACGAGAGTGACGCCTTAGACCACGAGGCCATCCAAATGGGCATAGCTTCATTTAACTGATGTATAGCATGTAGTATATAATATAGTTTTACATTTACATTATATCTTTTTACATTACTGTAATTATTTTTAGTTACAGAAAATGCATTGTGTGTGACTTCAATATGTAAATATTTATAATTTACTATCACCCCGAACGGGTAGTAAGATGCGTTGCTAAATAAATAAATAAATTTAATATCACTAGTGTCTCACAATTATTCTCTTTTAATTTTGAGTTTGTTATCAGTCAAATATATTTCACTTGACTTAGTTTGTGTTACCCCCCCTTTTCCCGAAAGATGTGTATGTATTACCCGGAATTTCAGACTACCGGTGTTCGGTCTAACAGGATTTTACTGAATTATATCAAAGCAAAATATTATTAGAAAGTAAGACAAAATCTTTCTGCATATTTTTTTTAGAAAATTGTAATCATAATGGCACTCAAATAACAGTAATGGGTACTAACGAGTTTGTCTTTGAAAAAGTAATACAAGCACCGGTGTTCGCATGGTTAAAGGCATCAAACTTGCAGTATAATGAACTACTAGTCACCGAAAGTTCGATGTTCTTTTCTATAGGTCATCCCACTCTTAAATTGCAGTACACGCTCTTATGGACACTTACCATCTCCTAAATAATTAGTTTCCCCGTAAGCGCTGTCCTTTTCCTATAGACTGGATGCACTGGGGTTGTTTGCCACACGTGAATTATCACTTTCGTTTTCCCCTCGCCTCTCCAAGCTAATGTGGACTCATTTTCTCTAGGAGACCCTCCCTATTCCTACCAGGACATCATTGACCATAGTGTTAACCCGCTTCAGTGGTTGAATAGTCCAAGGCGTCCCTCTTGCAATAGAATGTACTTCCGATGACGGGGAAGTCGGAGTTCGAATCTCAGTCGAGTTTACTGATGGTGTTCGTTCATAAATGGTTTTCCACTCTCCCTTCACGCAAAAGTGGTTACATTTACTCTAAATTATACCTTACTTAGCCTTATGAAATAAATTTAAATATGCAAATATGCCGAAAGGTTGTAAGATATGGTGCGTAGAAAAGAAACCTTAAATGTTAAACGTGCTAATAAAAAATAAGATCAAATAATGCTGGTACCGGTAATATTAATAATTATTAATTTAATGTATTTTATAAATTTATTCTTAATTAGTTGAAGTACCCGGCGTTACCCGGGAGGATCTTAAATAATTAAAAAATCTTATAAAAAAAAATTAAAATTCCTGTTTCAAGGTGCACATTTTCGTGCACAAAGGCTACTAATTTTTAAAATTCCAGACCTTTGCGTGCGATAAATATTGTGCAATGCTCATGACAGACACATAATTCTTCATTTTATTAATATAGATACTTAGATGGGCAAACTCTGTCTAAAGCATTGGCTTATAATCAGTGAGGCCCAAGTTTATATTGATTACTGAGCAAAAACTGGCGGAAATATTAAGAAGGAACCTTTAGCAAGAAAGATAAGAATACATTCTATTCAGACAATCACAAAAAATGACAACGTAGGGCCTAGTTTCAAATACTTGATAAGCTATAAATAATCGATATAACGAATAAAAATATGATTAACTTTCTTTTTAAATAAATTTGCGTCTGAATATTAATAATACAGGAAAAGCTTTATTTTTAAAATTTATACTGAAAAAGTGTTACCATGCGTTTTCATTTATGCTGTCTTACTTATCTGTCTTGGCTGGATACGCTCAGGAGTTTTAAAATCAAAATACAATTTAAAATTATATTTTGAAAAAAAAAATTAGATATTATATAATCTTTAAATGTCTTCAGGAAGACTTCAGTCTTAGGAGATTACGGTAAATATAAACTCGATAACAGTGGTTTTTTTTAACACTGTGTCTTACTACCCATTCGGGCTATACGCATATGCATATGCACTATTGTTTTTAGGGATTAGGAAGGTTATATTTATAAGAAGTTTAACCCCATTTGAGGGAGAGTGGAAAACCATTTAGTAAAAAAATACCCTCAGTACACCCGACCGATATTCGAACCTCGATCTTCCCGTTAAATGCAGTCTAATCTACTGCAAGAGTGGCGCGTGACACCATGTGGCCACCAAATCGGGTTGATGACAGTAAATTGCACAGTATATTTCTGTTTAGCTATTAATTTTTTTGAAATTATTTTCGAGCAGTGTTTCTGACAATACATTATTCATTTTTATTAAATTTTATTCATAATTTTTTNTTTTTTTTTTTTATTTACCTAAATGCATAACGTAACTGAGTATTACTTTTAATTGTAGGGAAATTCAATAAATATGCATCCAACCAAAATACACATATTATATTAAGTTATACATAACAAGTATGTAGTTTGCTCAAACCATGCGGGGATTAAAGTTTTCTTGTAGGAATTATGGGATATCATGAAACCTATGAGAACCTGATTTGTAAATTGTCCTAGTAAAGTAAATAAAGGAGAAAATCATCACATTAGCACGAACATTTTTACAAATATTTGAAATAAAATATATTGTCACGTCTTTAAGGCAACTGCAGTAAAAATGTCAATATTTGATAACGTGTTTGCCTCAAGTATTTGCATAACAATAAAATATATTTATCTTTGGTTTTTAGTAGATACTTTATATTGAATATTGGATAGTTTAATTTCTTAGAAAAAATTATGTATTTTATTATAAAAATATAATACATATGGATAATAATGCTATTTGTGTAACTAGGGCCTGTACTGGATATAAGTAACTTATAACCAAATACACTAGACAATACAAAATACTTTTTACACTAACCATGCTAAAACTGGTGACTTGTAGACTAACCTGGATATTAATGAATGCACCGAGGTTATTATAGTGACTAGTCGCTTGTGGTGAACCTAGCGGTGTGACCTAAAGACCTGGCACCAATAGCTAATAAACGTGCATTTACGTAAGGTTAATCCAGTTTATAAATGAGCTAAATCATTAAGATTATATCAACATATAAACTTTACAATATTTTTTTAGCATCAATTCTCGCTAGGGCTATAGTCTATACACATGAATCAGCTACGCTGGTGTGTAAAATATGAGTGAGTTTGAATTTAGAGGAGGTGTATCAACATTTGCGTGGAGCAAAAGGGGAAAACCATTTGGGAAAAACCACATTCCATGTTTCCCCGTCAATGGCAGTCTAGTCTATTACGAGAGTGATTCCTTAGGCCAAGTTTTTCAACCAGTGTGACGTAAAGGGTCAGCAGGTGTGCCGCGGGAGAACGGAGGAAGTTCAAAAATAAGAAAAAAAAATTGAGGAGTAAAAATAAATATTTGCATATCCATTATCAACATTATTTTTAAAAAGAACAAAATTATTATAATTTTAGCTATTAAACTTTTAAACACAATTCTAAAACTCGTTTTTTTAAAAAATGACAACATCACTAATTTTATATATACATATATACATATATAATAATATTTTTATCTATACACATATATATTAATATTATCAGATATTATTTTAACTGTATTATTTAATTTAAAGTTGTCTAGAATATTTAATTTAAAGTTGTCATTATAACAATTTATTTACAGTTGGGGTTTGTGGGACTTTACTTCGATTACGTTATGATAAATTAATGTCTAGTTTGAAAAATGAAAAAGATTTCTTCTTTTTACGTTAAAATATTTAGTTTTTATTTTGGGTTTGACTTTTTTTTTTGTCTAATTGAAGTTTTAGTGTTTTAAATTTAGTAAAATTAAGAGAAAAATTGAACTTGTTAAATATGTTTTCAAAATATAGGTTTAACATAAAACTTATTAATTGTATTAATTACTTAATATACATATATACATTTATAAGTATATATAAATATATTAATGTGATTTGATAGAAAATCTAATAGGTCAATGTGAAAGAAGCGTCTTACGTTGGTTTGGACATGTTGAGAGGATGAGTGTGGATCTAGTGACGAAGCAAATATATGAAGGTAGAGTATGTGGATCAAAAGAAAGGGGTAGGCCATGTAAGACGTGGCTAAATTTTGAAGAAGAATGTGTGAAAAAGAGAAACATTAATAGTTTTAAGAATAAAAGAGCATGTGTGTATGTATGTATGTATGTATGTATGTATGTATGTATGTATGTATGTATGTATGTATGTATGTATGTATGTATGTATGTATGTATGTATGTATGTATGTATGTATGTATGTATGTTGTATGTACGTTGTATGTATGTATGTATGTATGTATGTATGTATGTATGTATGTACGTTGTATGTACGTTGTATGTATGTATGTATGTTGTCGAAGCGAAGGGTGTTTGCAATGAAAGGGAAGTTTGGATAAATGTAATGAGGATGGATTAAGTAGGGGTTGTGGTTTTTTTTAGCTATATGCACAGTTTCTTGCCTACCCCATAAGGGAACGAGGAAACAGCATTATTAGGTAGCTATATATGTATTTATATGTCTTATACTAGCTTTTGTGGTCAGCATACCTCGTGTTGAT
>CABFWB010002134.1:92474-110118 GCA_902151455.1 Timema bartmani
GGTGTAATGTGGTGGAATGGATATAACTTGCTCAAAATAGGGATAGGATGTAATGAGGTGGACTGGATAGAACTAACTCAAGATAAGGATAGGGTGTAATTAGGTTGACTGGATAGAACTATCTCAAGATATGGATAGGGTGTAATGAGGTGGCTGGATAGAACTAGGTCGAGATAGGGATAGGGTGTAATGAGGTGGACATAGTGGAGCTAGGTCAAGATAGGGCTAGGTAGCGTATTTTGTAAGTGCGGCAATGAGATTTCGTGTTCCTAATACCATATAGTAAGTAGGTATACAATTAATCTAAATATATCTACTAAGGCAGAATTTATTTATTTTAGCCAAAAATGTTTTTTTCTATAGTAGGCCTAACTGTAAAAATACGGACCTCCAATGCCGTGTCTTTACAACCCACCTTAATATCCACGTAGGAACAATTTTTGTGAATGCTACGAATCTTTGTGCTCATCTTGGTTATCCGCAACATCCACTTATTTAAGAACATATAACGAGTAAGGTGAATTTAAGAATGCAAATAACTTAATCGGAGGAGAACTAGAACTAGAATCACATGTAAAAAAAACCCAATGCTTGTTCACACTAAAGGGATTTAATCAACTCTCCATCATAAAACAAAACCAAAGTATCTGGGCTGGATTTCTGTGTCTAGATATTTATTTTTCACTTAATTGGATTCTGAATCAGAGTTTAGAAATCCATATTGAGCACTCTAGCAAGATATATCAATTAGTTTGTGCGAATACCGATATTTTTTTATAAATGCTTAGTTTATCTACCATATAGGTAAATTAATTGATAAATTGATTTATTATTTTTAATGTATTTAATATTTAAAACAATTCAATTTTAGAGGTAAATATTTCACATCAAAATTTGTTTAATACCCTCTCAAAGAATTAAACCAAATCTGTGTCACCTATTTGATAGCTATTGATTTTTCTTATTGTGGGCGAATAAGTTTCTATGCAAAAACTCAAAATGTATTATTTTCAAGCACTGTTGGATGTGTTTTTATTTAGTTTTTATTTTAGGTATTTAACGTACACTTTCTGAACAGACTGATTATATCAGCACACAAGAATTTCTATAAGAGAGAGCGAAAGGGCCTACCAATTTGGCTGGGAAAGGTATTTTCAAATACCTTTGAGGGTTCTTTCACATGCCACAATTGACATGGTACAGATGGCTGTACGTCACCTCTGAATGAAGCTGTACTATGGATGTTTAGCTCTAAAGAAAAATCCATTGACCACAGCTGGTTTTGAACCCACGAACATCGGGTTTTGAGGAGAGCTCCTTACCCCAAGATAACTGAGATCTACAGTTTGATATAATGTTTTACATTTTAACTTTCACTAACTTGAAATAAGCCCTACATTTTGAGCATGGAGAGAAGGTGTACATTTGAAACCTGATTTTTAATGTGTGGTTAAAATTATATTTATAGCCCCAATATAAAAGGCTTTCTCATCCAAATACTAACTACACAAAAAATGGCCCTTTGGTGCCAACGATTTTAGAAATGCAATTTATATTTCAAAGAATCAATGTGGCATCTTGTTGATCTTATAAGTTTCAACTACCCTCAAAACAATAATAATTATATCTTATAGTCAGAAATAGATTCGGAGTGTTCATTTTTTAAGATTGAGCGAAATACGAAGATATACTTAAAATATCTTAGTGCACTTTTGCAATATTACTTAGTTTATTTTAATACTAATAGTTTGTTTTAGTTTCTTATGCGTTAGTTTAAATTTTATAAAATAAATACTCATGCAAGCTATTAATACCTGACTAAAACTATTTAAATCAAACTTGGTTCTGATAATTTTTGAATGATTACTTATGTAATCTATCTAAGCAAAGGGTCACATAGATAAGAGACTTATGCGTATAACCCGAAAAATAGTAAGACACGGTGCTAAAAATATAAAATAATTAATAATAAACTAAATAAAAGCTAGCTAATAACATACTTGGGCTAAGTTAAAGGAAGATCAAAATAAAACTTCTTATATAAAACACTATTTTTAATAAATGAAGATGTCCTAACATGTATAGAGCACAGTTTATAAATGTCGATACGAGAATGTTAGGTGTTATACTGAGTGTGTGATTAGAGTACGACTAAAATAAAAATAAGTAAACTTTATTTAAAACCTTTTAAATTGACATTGCAGCAAAAAGTGTATTTGTTTAAAACATTTGTTTGTGCTAGACATCAACACAATTGTAGACTTTTAAATAGCAAAGTCAATGTTTTGATGAGTCATAGTAAATAATTGTCACTATAGATTTTTAGCTTTGTTGAACAAAATATTTTATCTGTGGATTTCATAACAAATATTTGTAGAAATCATACAATTTTCATGAGCTATACTTGTAAATCTAACTTGATAATATTGTTTCTTATTAATGTAACCTATTTTTTATGTTATTTACCTGAAGTGTGTCACCACTATAAATAGTATCTATTTCATAGTAATCAAATTATGGCTACACATTATCATTAGGAAAGTTTAGAACATAATATGTTGTGGTGTTTCAATGCCCTAGTTAATGATTATGTTAATAATTGTAATTTAGCTTGCTATCATTCAGTACTTATATTTTTTAACTGAGAGAGCATATTTCTAGGTATTATATTGGTTAAAAAACTATATGTAATCAACCTCCAATATATTATATATTTTTAATGCCTTGTAAAATTTAATTTTAAACCTTAACCCTTTAACTTGAGTAATCATTTGTGGTTACTTAATATGAATACAATAGAAAAATCATCCAATGTGGCAAACATATATCTTATCTGGTTAAAACCATTTATCATCAACGCCAACCAGCTTATGATACAAAACATTAAACAAAGTATAATTATGTACATTATAATAATTCTTTTACTTAATATATTAGCAAGCTTCCAAAATTAAATAATTAAATAATCTTAAATAGTTTATTTGCTATAAAACCTAATCTTTAAACATAGATATGTTTCTTATATGACATGAGACATTAAACCTTTTTCCACGGGTTAAAGAAACTTTAACGCGCGATAAGACACCAATCCTTGTCAGATTATTTTTATTGTTAAAAATGTTATTAATATTAATAGCGTTATTAGTAGTATAAATAGTAGTAATATTAGTTTTAATACTCACTTAACACATGTGAAGATATTAGCAGTTTTGAATCAACACTCATAGAGAACTTAGAATATCCCATGACGTGCCCTTTCGCACCACATGAAGACTAAATTCGATTCAACCAGGATTCAAACTAGTCTTGATTAGAGCTTGTTTTAAGACCCCTGAAGCTAGCCAATCCTTCACACTCTATATCACGGCCAATGCTTAGTAGCAGTGCTAACAATTAATTACTGTATGTTTTGATGTCCTAATGACATTAATTTTGAAATGCTATAAATTACCAAATTCGCCCTCGATAACTATCTAAAAAAAGTATATTTTAATAATGTTTATTTATTTTCCCTAGATTCACTGTAAAGTCTATAGAAATTTCTTTAGCTTTATCTTTAAATTTGAAAAACATCTTATTTTCAAAAGTACTTAACATGTTATAACGTAAGTCACTGCACTAGTAGAACTGGATAAAAATAAATCTTTAATTTAATTTAACTAAGAAAACAATGTTCTTAAGCGAATTGGATATAAATTAAATTAGTTTAAGATACGCGCTATTTGTAAAGAAACAGATATCAATTGTTGATTTCCATCAATAATATTACACTTTCCAGCTAATTAAAATAATACTAATCACCGCTTTAGTGTCGACGTGCCATAAAACCTTTATAATTATAGTAATGATAGTAATTTATATAACCAACACTAAATAAAAAGTAGTTACTTAACAAGTGTCAAAAAGAAAGCACTACTTCATATTGTACAGACGAACAGTTTTTTCTCTCACTTACTTACCAATTCCAACACAAAACCGTGAATTGTTGTCGCGATTTTCACAGGTCTACTAAATGAAGAAGTGGATTGTCGCCACAGGAAAGAAGACTCGGTTGGACTGATTGCCGATCATCCCAAGTAGAGTGATGAAACACTCCTCCCAGTCTCCCATTGGCTCGTTCCTGGTTTTGCTTATCGTCTGATTGGTCGGTACAGGGAAGAAGTGAATGTTTGGTTTCGTCCATAGAAGCTCTTGAGGTTTAGCTCTTGTTAACCGTTTTGTCCACTAACATTTCATTCTTGTCTTCACCTAATAGAATTGCTGGTGGACATGACATTCACATATGTTTTGCTCTTTGCTAGGGACATTGGAATAACTAATTAAATGAGAGACGGCCCAAGCAAAAATCACACAAGCGCCATCTTAGGATAGTATTAATAGTAGTCTATTAATAATTTTTTCTTACTAATTTAAACTAAAGATATTTCTGAAACAAAATGATATGGCTAACGTTTTATTTTTAATACATTTGAATGTGAGTGTTTTTTCAAGACATATTTGACTTAAATGTACTTCGTTAACGGTTTTTAAAAAATACAGTTTACCTTAGGGGGAAAGATTTCAACAAAGGTGAAAACGGATTCTGAGCATGAATTTTTTTTAAACTTGAAATAACAATCAGGCCTAAATTAAGTCAAGTGTTTTAGAACAGAAAAATGTTGATCTCACTAAGTTAAGTAAATCATTATTTATTATCATATTATTTATTTACTATATAAAAAATAGATAGTTAGAATTTTTCTTTATTAAGCTATTTGTAACGATTTTCAAAAATTCAAGTCAGCTAAGCACAAGGCCAGAAATATTTTAGGTTTAGGGTTTTTTCTAGCACCGCGTCTTACTACCTGTTCAGGTTATAAGCATATTCACTAATTACGCTAGTAAATTAAGGATGAGTAAGGTTGTATTTAGAGGAAGGGTACCCACATTTACGTGAAGGGAGGGTGGAAAACCATTTAGGGAAACCACCCTCAATACACCCGACCTGGATTCGAGCTTCAATCTCCCCATCTTCGGCAGTCCAGTCTATTGTGAGAGGGACGCCTTAGACCACGTGGCCACCAAAGCATGTTTTAGTTTGTTAAATTATGTCAATTTATATAAGAACACTCACTTTATTTTAACATAAATCTACAAACTTTTTTAACTAGAGGTATTTAACGTGCACTTTCTGAACACATTTCTTGAATCAGAACACACCATAGAAACTAAATAACTTCTAGAACAGGAACAACATCTAATCCCCCAGCCGTAAATTCATCACTGTAAAAGTGGAAAACCCAATTTCACAAATGAAGATTTTTTTTGGCATGCTAGAAATCAAATCCTGACTTTGACTTTGTAGGAAATCGCTCTATAAATTAAGCAAAGTTTACGAACCTATAAAATCTAATAAACTTTTACCTTAAACATTTTTTTGGGATATAAATATTTAAATAATTAATTTGTTGCTTAAGAACACTATTAATTATGTTGGCATTGGCAATTTTACCATTGATGATAGAAGTGTGTTTTACAGAATACTCCAAAAATAGGAAGCAAGGTCAGAACTTGAAGTTACAGTTAATTATTTTAAAAAAAGATTTAATAATAGGCTATTTATTTATGTATAGGCCTATTATAATATGAAAGCTAGATTTTGGGTTTTACTTTAGTAAAAGATTCATGTACTAACGAATATCTTATCGAAATAAACCTTAATATACTTTATGCATTTGTCTTGGGGAAATATATCCACTGCTTGAAATATTAAATAATTGCCTTTCCTTAAATTTTAATAATTTAGGAATATTATTTGAGCTCTAAAGAAAGGTACATATTTTACCTACTTATAAATTAAAATATGGAGATCAAAGAAATAGTATTTGAATTTATGATGGTAAAAATATTGTATGTTGGCTGACTAATTGAATCGTTCCAAACAAATTTAAGGATTTATTTCTATACAAAAGATAAGAGTTGAAAAATATTTAATTTGAACAATGAATTGAAGATAAAAATTTACTATCGCTATCAAATAACAATAATATGGGGAAATATTATTTGTATCATCTATGGTTGACTTTTGGCGATATAAAGTTGTGTCATTCTGATTTCAGAAAATGTTTCTGTAGTTTTTCTTAACATATCAATAAATAAATAGTTATTGAGGCTTACTTATTGTAATCATTATTATTATTATTATTATTATTATTATTATTAGTAGTAGTAGTAGTAGTAGTAGTAGTAGTAGTAGTAGTAGTAGTAGTAGTAGTAGTAGTAGTAGTAGTAGTAGTAGTAGTAGTAGTAGTAGTAGTAGTAGTAGTAGTAGTAGTAGTAGTAGTAGTAGTAGTAGTAGTAGTAGTAGTAGTAGTAGTAGTAGTAGTAGTAGTAGTAGTAGTAGTAGTAGTAGTAGTAGTAGTAGTAGTAGTAGTAGTAGTAGTAGTAGTAGTAGTAGTAGTAGTAGTAGTAGTAGTAGTACCGCGTCTTACTACCCGTTCGGTTTATACGCACTTAAGCTAATGTGTAATGGTAGGGTGATTGTGAGATGAAATGGAGGACCTACAGTTTAACGTGGAATCCGAACCACGGTGGAGGCCTGGCATTCCTCACACTCACAAGTTGTGATTAATACACGTCTTGTCAGAGGTGAAAGAAGGGTTTGCCAATCAGATAGATCTGTGCCGGGACCTAGGAGTGAGCTCTGGACCCCCAGCACAGAAGTCCGACACCTTACCACTAGACTGCCCCCGTAGTTGTAATTGAAAAATTTAACTGTAAAATATACATTGACTACCAAATATAAAATTTTCAAATATATTTGAAGGTATTTATTTATCTTACTACGTTCTTGCTTATTGTAGCCTTGTTTTCCAAAATATTGTATTCAGAAATAAACAAATACAGTAGTAAAGATAATGTCGTCACCATATTCTTTACTTGATGGGAATGTTTACATTTTTTTCCCACATTATTCTTACTTTTAGCTGTCATTAGTGGTCATAAGGTCTAAGGTGTCCGTTTTACAATAAACTTGACTATCAGTGACTGGAGGTGTGAAGCCAGAATCTCGGCCGGGTGACCTGTGGGTTGTTTTAATATAAGTTTCAGACCTAACTCTTTGATTTTATAATCTTCTCTACACTAATGTGGATGAATTTCCTCTTAATAACTTACACCTAACTCATTTATACCCCTTCAATTTAACACCTAATAACCATAATACTCACAAAAGTCGTTGCGTGGGCTAGCAAGTCACTCTCGTGTTGGACTGTGACGGAGGACAACGGGGTTTGAATCCCGGTCAGGTGTACTGAGAGTATATTTTAATAAGTTGTTTCCCCCTTTTCCTAATCCCTATTCTATTAGAGTAGTTAGTTTAAGCGTTTAACCCGAACAGGTACTAAGATGCGGTGAAAAAAAATGAACTCTAATGCTAAACGTAACAATTACCAAATCTATTTTACTTATTTTCTTAGTATTTTAATAATTAACAATACATTTTGGACTAGACTGCCGAAGACGGGGAGATCGGGGTTCGATCCCAGTCAGGTGCATAAAGGATGGTTTTTCCCTAAATGGTTTTCCACTCTCCTTACACGCAAATGCAGGTCCACTTCATCTAAATTAAGCCTTCCTAATCCCTAGTCATTAGTGTAACTAGTACATAGGCGTATAACCTGAAAAGATAGTAAGACGTGGTGCTAAAATAAACCTTTTTTTGACATTTCTGCACAAGTTAGTCAGAAAATCTCACCTGTCAAACTTTTATCAACATCGAATATATAATCTTATGTCCCTCATCACATATTTTATAGCTAAAAGTGAATCTAATTTTGTCTAAATATTTTAAATTAAATACTTATACAATAGCCCACATTTCTTTACTCAACATTTCTTGAATACTCAAATAATCCTGTTGAACCCTATTCTGGTGATGAAAAAAATAAACTACAATCAGCTGGATTTATGTGAACTATTAAGCCGGTTTACTAGTATATTGCATTTTTAAACTAGACCTATCTATAAACTATAGCTATTTTAACTCTGTTTATTAAATTACAGCTTTAAGCTTAAAACGCAGGTTTAATTTTGAAATAAACTATTTAAATATTATTATTCATCAGCACCAATTATAGTTATCTTATATTATCTTAACATCAGCACAGACACACTATTTTAACTCTATTACATAAAATTGATATTTTAATTCTAAGTCTAATACTGAAAAACGCTTTATATTTTTTAAATTCTCGTACTGTATTATTTGTGTAGTACGAATACATTTCATATACTACTTTATTTTTTATTTTGTTATGTAATCATTTATTCGAGATATTTAGCGTGCATTTTCTGAACAAACTGGTGATATCAGATTTATAAACTAAAATCTAGAAAAGACACAACATCCCACCCCCAACAGTTAATTTATCACTGTCGAAGGGGAAACATAGATTTCACCAATAATTATTGTTCGGCTATGCCAGGAATCAAAGTCGGGACTCCTAGTTCAGTAAACAGACATGCTACCGACTGGGCTAAGGTGTCGGACTTGTTATGGTAGTTTTACATCCATTATTGCTTCCAGCCTATGGCCTGGGTCAGTTTTTTATTCAAGCCATATATTTTCCACTACCGACTTGAAAGAACTGTCGTAGATTCATATGCCTTATAATTAACTTAAGACTACAACAGACACAATATACAGTCCCCAGCCGTCAATTTATCAATGTGAAAGGGCAAACCTATATTCTTCACCAATGACAAATTTTCGGCCATGCCAGGAATTTGACCCGGGACACTTGGCTCAGTAGGCAGACACGCTACCGACTGAGCTAAAGTGTCGGACTGTTAAAATACAAAACGTGCAATTTTTAAACAAATAGCTATACAATCACATTAACTAAAAACTAAGTTAAAGCAATCAGGAATAGGACAGAACTTTTAGTAGGCCTATTAGCACCAAATAATGTTCGGCATTTTTGCCAAAGATTGGTTCATGATCTCTTAAACCTGCTGTTGAACTTTCACGCCACTCAGCCATAGGGGCGCGTTGTGGTTTTAATGGTGAAAATATATTTAAAATATATTTAAAACTCATTCAAGAGATAGCTTCATGGTGGCTTGCTATGCGTATACATAATTTGACGAAGAAATAGTCTTATGCTACGGATACAACTTTAACTGACATTTCTCAATAAATATAAAAATGACACTTAGACATGGGAATTGAACCCAGTACCCTGCCTTGAGCTACCCTGATATCTTGACGAATCCTAGATTTTTTTGTGGTAGAACACTTGGTTAGTTATACCTAGGGTCCTGGTTTAGATTCCTGTATTCAAGGGTTATTTTCCTTGGTGGAAATAGTTTATTCTTTAATCGTTGGTATTTAGATTGCATTTTACAATCAAGCAGATTGCATAAGTACGCAACTTATAAACGATTTTAAACTGCGTTACGCCTAATAATTTGCCTTGAATTTCTTACAAATTTACATTTGGAGCACCTTTTAGAAAATGAAAATATATTATTGGCGGTCAACAATGGAAATATTTTACTTTATTATTATTATTATTATTATTATTATTATTATTATTATTATTATTACTATCATCATCATAATAATACATGATAATATTTTCCAGCACCTTAAAAATAAACTTTCAGATAGTCAACATGGCTTTATAAAAAATAAATCTACTGTCACAAATTTAGTAGAATTTCTTGGGTATGTTGCTCCTAAAGTATATGCCCAAGGTCAGGTTGATGCTATTTATTTTGACCAAAGTAAGGTATTTTACTTATGTCAGTAAAGTATTATTCTCTCTAAACTTGGTAATTTTGGCCTTTCTCATTCATTATGTAAATTGATTCAGCAGTTATTTGCATGAAAGCTCATTTACAATTAACATTGATTCATACCCCTCCAATATATTTTTAGCCTCCTGTGGCATACCGCAGGGTTATAATTTAGGTCCTCTTCTCTTTAATGTGCTTATTGATGACATTGGTAAGTATTTTAACTCATCCAGTATTTTACTCTTTGCTGATGATATAAAATTATTTAAAATAATCAAATCAATTGCAGATTGTATAGATTTACAAAATGAATTTCCCAATAATTGAAATTAGTTGGACTTATTAAATTTATTCCTTCATCATTTAAGAAAGTTGACATTATTTATGTCTGTACTACGCCCTGGTTATATATAAGTTAGAATATGCTACTGTTGCTTGGAATTCTATTACCTTAACTGACTCTCTCAGGTTGGAAAACGTTCAAAGAAAGTTTGTTGTTGCGTGCTATGATAAATCCTTTACTAACCAGATTTATTATGATTATGATAGAATTCGAAACCTATTAGGGCTCCAACCTCTCTATTAACATGGACTTTATTGTGATGCCCTTTTTGTTTTTAATATTTTCAATAGCAAAATTTCTTGCAAAGTTGCCTTTGATCATGTAGGTGTTCATATCCATTATCGGGACTCTCTTAAAAATTCAAAAATATTTTTTCTCAATAGCTCTTATAAGTTGAGCCCTTTAGGCCGTTGTATCCATAGTGTCAATTCTAGATTTGTAGAATTCGACTTATATCATAAAAGAAAAGCTAAACCCAGAGAGTTATTATAGGAACTGCCATATCAATAATCTATCATGTAGAGGTTCTGCCTATAATATTTAAATTTACAATATTCTGATTTATTTTTTGCATATTGTTACTGCTTTTAAAATATGTATGCTTTACTATTCTTTAGTTATTCGTTATTATTGCTATTTTCTATTCTTATCATTATTATTTACTATTTTTTAGTAACTATTCATCAGTATATATAATTATTTATCTACTATTTTTTATCTTATTTTCTCGTGTAACTATACTTATTTGTAAGGTACTTTTGTACTTTTCAGTGCTGGACTGTTAGGTCTTACGATTGTTGGCCAGAACTATAATAAAGGAAGTTGAAATCGAAGGCAAAAATTATTATTAACATCACGTCTTACCACTCTTTCGGGCTTTATGCATATTTAATATTTACATTAATGTGTTAGGGTTGAGGGAAGGTTGAATTTAGAAGGAGTTTATCTGCATTTAAGTGGAATTAGAGTGTAAAATCACCTAGGAAAACTACCTTACGTACACCCAACCAAGATTTGAACCCTGATCTTCCCGTCATCGACGTTCCAGTCTATCGCGAGAGTGACGCCTTTGCTTTAGACCATGCAGCCACCGGAGCGGATTTTATTATATTATTCTCGTTATTTTATAAGTATTGATAATATCTATCAAACGTGACAGCTTCAGATCACATGACCTGACGTATAAATTAGTGAAAATAGATCTGTAAACTTCTTCTAGTTGTCAAATAGGTAGATTTGTAAGAAAAACAGGGTATACACATCCAGCCCTAGCGCTAAGATATTTACTGAAGTGATAGCAGGACAAACCGGTTCACACATTGAAAACCAATAATTAATTATTAAATTAAATAATTGGCTGGAATACAAATGTTATAGTTCAAAGTAAAAATTAAATATGACAGTTAATAATAATATAACAAATATATACGTAGATTAGGTTCATAAAACCACTCAAAATCTCGTAGAAATCGTACCAGAGATTTTTTTATTTATTTGTTCAATATAATACCATTGGCAGAATAATAATATGAAATTTGTTAACTGTAGACAGGGGATAACACCTAACTTCTAATGTTGTTTATGGAAACATAAATTATGTTAGGAAGTTAGAATATATATATGATTTTACTTAATGTGTATTAATTTGGGATGTTAGAAATTTAAAACTAGGAGTTTAGGACATAATAGGGGTCTAAATAAAACCAATGGTTGAATATAAAATATAATACAAATTAACACTGAACAAATAAGTTGCTGTAATAAAACCTTAGATTTGTGAATTCAAAAGCGGAGACCATTCAACCACTGAAGTGGGTGGTATTCTTGTTACAATTTTTTACTTTTACATCCACTACTATTTCCAGCCTGTGGTCTTGGTCGGTTTCTTGTTATATTGGAGAATTTGTAATAGAAATATTGATCAGCATCACCCGGAATCAATCCAGGACCCGCTAAACCTGTTTCTGACCACAATAGCCGTTTGGACACCGGACGGGCATAGAAATGATTCAATCAAGTTAAAAAAAACTTGTCTTGGACACACACCTACAGATTAGAGTGATTTCCTGCCTATATTTTTCAGAGACTAGGGGAAAAAAAAGGTTAGAGCTCAAGTTAAATGTTCGGAAGAGTACCGATTAGTTGAAAGTATTAAAGTGCACATTGAGAGAGGGTTTATAGCCCCAGGTAAGCAAGAGGAAGTTGCGCCAAGTGGGTGTTGAGATGGTCCTCTGCGGTAGAGGTACACAAGGCATGAAGAGAGCGTGATTCCCCTTAACTTTAAAAGCCATAAAGGGGTGTAGTAAAAATACCGCTGCTATCAAGTTTATGACCAGGTATTTTATTAATGTTAGTCATCGAAATGTTTCACTCTGGTGGTCGTACAATACTTTTCAACACCCGAGCACGGCGTGGCTTTTAGGAGCTAGGGCCGGTAGTGGGATGTTAAGGTGGAGTGTTCTTTTATTTATATTTTATAAAAACATTTTATTACACCTATCAGCGACCTTAACTATCTGACCCAAAGGGATAGGAAGGAGAAGATTGAATTTTAAGATCGATCCATCAGAATTCGCATGGAGAGAAGGGGGGAAATCCCAAATGCAAAAATATACACCCCAATACGCATTGTCGTGGAGTCTTGCCAGGATAAGCAGAGTTTGTTTAAAACTGTAAATGTGAATTTTTCTAATTACTCAGTAGAACAAACACTCATTGGTACTGTCGTATCTTGGATTGATGCCAGGGCAAGCAGAGTTGTTCAAACTGCACCTGTGACATTATTCTCATTAATCAGTAAGACACACATTGGCAGTGTCGTGTCGTGGAATGATACCAGGGCAAGCAGAGTTTGTTCAAACTGAACCTATGAATTATTCTCATAGCTCAGTAAAACACACATTGACAGTGTCATGTCATGTCGTGGAGTGTTGCCAGGGTAAGCAGAGTTTGTTCAAACAGAGCCTGTAAATGGTTCTCATAGAACACTCATTGGTCAGGTATTTATGAGCATTTATTCCCATGTGACATTATGTAAGCAGATCCAATGTATGATTAGTCAACTAGGTGAGAACATATCACAGGTACCGTTTTAAAAATCTTTCCTTACCATGGCTACACTCCACACCATGCCACCGTTAGTACGAGAGCTAGAGATCGAATCCTGGACTCTAAGATCAGAGCATGGTGAACTCCACTTGCGTCCAACACTGATAATTCTAGTTAGGTTTTTTTTCTAGCACCACGGCTTATTTTCCGTTCAGGCTATACGCTTATGTACTAATTATGCTAATGTGCTAGGGATCAGGAAGGTTGAACTTAGAGGAAGAGTACCCACAGTTGCATGGAGAGAAAGTGGGAAATCATTTAGGAAAAACCACCGGGATTTAACCCCAATTTCCCCGTCATCGGCAGTCTATTCTATTGAAAGAGTGACGCCTTAGACCATGCGGCCACTGAAGCGGGTAGTATTATGGTTGCCATCAAGTATATGCTCAAGGCTACATATTCAAGTCTTACGGATGAAACTACAACCAATCTTTGAATAGAGCGGGAATGTCAAACTTGCAGCCCTATCACGGATTTTGTGTGACCTGGTAATGAACCAACATATACTTAATATAAACACATTCTTCTTTTTTTTAAATATTATAGACATACACACATTTGGGAATTTGGTATGGTTTGAGCAAATGGCCTTGTGAGTTTGATGTACCAAATTGGTACTTTCTTTCCAACAAAAATCAATTACCAAAAGTAATTGTTGAAATTGAGCACAAAATTTGTGCAATGTTTGGCAGCACATGCGTACACTGTAACCCGCTTCGGGGGCTGCATGGTATAAGGTGCTATTCTCGCAATAGACTAGACTGCCAATGACGGGGAGATTGTGGTTCTATCCCGGTTGGGTGTATTGATGAGGATACTTTTTTCCTAAATGCTTTCCCCCCTCTCCCCACGCAAATTTGGGTATATTTCCTGTAAATTCAACCTTACTCATTCTTAACCCATTAGCGCAACCAGTTCATAAGTATATAACCTGAAAGGATAGTAAAACGAGGTGATAAAAAAAAGAACACTGTTATTTTTAATTTTTTTTATTTAGCACCGCGTCTTACTACCCGTTCGGATTATACGCTTAAGTACTAATTACGCTACGCTAATGGACTAGGAATTGGGAAGGTTAAATATAGAGGAAGTGAAACTTCATTTGCGTGGAGGGTGAGAGGAAAACCATTTAGGAAAAACCACCTCCAATTCACCCGAACGAGATTCGAACCTCGATCTCCCCGTCCTCGGCAGTCTAGCTCAACACGAAAGCAGTGCGTTAGTTAATTACGCCACCGAGATGTGGGTCACTGCATATTAACATTTTGTTTACTCGCATTTAAAGGTAAAAAAACCCAGAGATGTCTCGGCTTTACAGAAACATTTGTCAACAATTATAAAACTCGCTTCAGTGACAGAATGTTTGACTATAGCCTGCCAAAGACGGGGAGATCAGGGCTTGAAACCCGGCCGGGTCTACCGAGAGTGTTTTTTTCCAAAAAAAATTCCACTCTCCTTCTAAACAAACTCGGGTAGATTACCTCTAAGATGCTTCCTTTCTCATTCCTACCCCAGTAATTATCATATATTTATGCGTATAGCTTGAATAGGTAATAAAATATATTAGATATATATCAAAGAGACTTCAGCACAAGATTTAAAGACAGACATTTACTCGCACACTGACTAAATATCAAGATTTTATTGTCTGGCTGGATAGGGATGGAGAGTTCAGAGTTTTAATCCCGGTCGTATGTACTGAAAGTGTGTTTCAATAAAAATTATCTCCCAATTTCCTTCCACGAAACTGTGGGTTCACATCTTCTCAATTTTACCTTCGTCGTCCCTACCCAATTAGTGTAATTAAATGTGGATAGCCTGGATGGATAGAAAGATGTGAAAAAAGGCTAGAAACCTAAAACTAGACAATATCTTAGTTTGGAAATAAAAAATTATGTTACATTTATTATTTTTGCTAAACTATAATAGTACATTTTAATCATACAGTATATAGTTTTTAATTATAACATTTTCAAACTATATTAATAATTTCAGTAATAAATTTTATTTACTCTCAATTTCGTTTTATTTTATTTAACGATGTTAAAATATATTAACGGCTTACAGTAATTGCCAAACTATTAATATAGCTATTACAATTATTTACATAATTTTTAAAAATAATTTAATATTTCTTAAGCAAGAACAATGAAATATTGCTGTGATAAAAATAAATTATTATCAAAATGAAAATAAATTAATAATAATGTTAAAAAGTATTGCCAGAGACTTGTTTAGATGTAGGCAGAAAACACCTGCTTCGGTGGCCACATGGTGTAAGGCATCACTCTCACAATAGACTAAACTGCTGGTGACGAAGAGATAGGGATTTGAATCACGGTTGGATGTACTGAGAGTGTTTTTCCCAAATTGGTTTTCACTTTCCTTCCACCCAAATGCAGGTACACTTCCTCTAAATTCATCCATTCTCATTCCTAACACATTAGCGTAATTAGTACATAGGAAATTAGCCAGAAAGGGTAGTAAGACATGATGCAAGAAAAATGCAGTCTAGAATAGCTCTGGACTGCTACTTAGAGATTAGTTCATTATTTTGGCTAGATATACGCGTTCTGACACCTAGATGACACTGTGATTAGTCGCTAAGTCTTGCACAGGGCTAAGAGCTATATTTGAGATTAAGGGTGAGTAAAAATTCCACTAAGCTTTGCATCGTTTATAAGCATATCCAGGAATTTATGGAAAAGTTATGTCATTCAACATAATTATAGCACGTAACATAATTTGGTACGTGTATCTATTTACTAAAGGTGATATTGGTTTCTTGAAAACATTTTTTCGCAATATTAGAAAGTTAAATTTTAAAATAAAACTAATACCGTATTATGTCTGACTAGAAATAAAGATTGTTTTATTTCTCAATATCTAACTAAAATTCCTACCAGTTGAATTATTTTAAACATTATAATATTTTTTAAGTTGGATAAACAATATTTGAAAGATTAATAGAATTTTGTCAGTTGAAATATTTAAAAAAATCTTAATATAGTGAGCGTAGATAAAAATTAAATCATAATAATCTAGTGAGAATACGAACCCAATTTGAATATTATTATTTCTGGTGCTAAGCCTTGATATTAAAAAAATATATTAATTTTAATAAAATTCTTTCTTAGTTTTAATGAAATTTAGCTTTGGACTACATACTTTAAACAATACCATTATGTTATTCACTCTTAAATTAAACATTCACTTTTCATTTTAAGAAACCTTACACAGTTCTTAAAGTGTTGTTAAATAAAATTATATTGGCTTGAATATAATAATTAATAAAATAATAGAGATGTAACTATAGGAAATAAAATTGTCATGTCTTATGTTAGACAATGCTGGTTCAATGTTGATATTCGGAACATAAATCTTTCCTTTTAGTTTGACCACTACTTTTGTAAGACTTTGTCGATTTCTGTAAATATAAAATTTTACTTATGCATTTTATTTTATATAATGAAAGAAACCAGTATATTTTACTAGCGAATAATCAATGTCCCAGTAATATTTAAAAAAATTAAATCTCGACTATCCTTTTAAATAAAACCAATTTTAATAAATTGCAATCGAAATATTAAATTATATATTTCCAGAATTTTAATTATCTTTTGCGCAAAGCAACGATATCCTCGAATAAGTGGAAATATCACCGCGAATAACTTTGCTATTCCAGTGTATTACTTTGAGTACTTAAGTGCGTAAAGCTAATATGGCCCGCTTCGGTGGCCACATGGTCTAAATGTAGGGTGGGGCTGAAACGATTAGACGATTAGTAACTTGAAAATCAACACTTTAATTGAAAAGTAAAATTCACTAGCTAAATAAAAGCAAACTAAATACATTTTTTCACTTTTTTAAGATAATGTGACTCATGTGAGCTCCACGTGACGTCAGGCAAACCTCAGAACGTTGTCCATCACTTTCCTCAGTATAGATCGTCTAATTGTTTCCATCCCACACTGTACACCCCTCTTGCAATAAACTAGACTGCCGATAAGGAGAAGAGATTGGGGTGTGAATACTGGTCGGGTGTACTGAGGGTGGTTTATAAAAATGTGTTTCCAATCTCCCTCCATGCAAATGTGGGTACACTTAGTCAAAATTCAACTTACCTTCATTTCTCCAAGTACAGTCTGATTTTAATATACATTCAGTTATTTGGAAACCGGAAGCTCATGTTGACACCATGGCGGAAGTAAAAATATTACATTTGTATTTACATTTTTAGATCATTTAATTAATAATGTAACGTTAATTTAAAAATGTAAAGAGAAACTATACAGTTCTACATAAGGAAGTATCAGGGCCAACCTTAGGGGTTTGCAAACGGTGTGGCCACACAGGACATCGCGATTCGGGGGGGCTCTGACAGAGGGCATAAAAAAAGTTTGAAGGTGGGGG
>CABFWB010002135.1:0-65149 GCA_902151455.1 Timema bartmani
CAAAATCTCGAGTTCGATTTTTTTGACGATCACCATACTTTCTCTACCTGTAAGATAGAGAGAAAGTAAAAATTGAACTTAGTATATTTACTATTGCATTGGTATTATCTATCAAAAGTAAAAACTGCATAGTATGTAATTATTATTATGAATGTATGAATTTAACTCTGATTAATGTCTGAATGTTAGATATATTTGGGTTGCTATCCCATGGTTGGTGAAGATATTCAAAATAATTACTAGTACTACTAAGAGGTTATTTCAAACATTGTTCTGGTAAATAATATAGTCTTAACTACCAATATTTACACATCATATTAATGCTAATTAAATGATCGAATTAATGTAAATACATTTGGTTAGCAAGAATGAAAGTTATCATCTATATTCTGAACTTAACTTCCAACCGCGATTGCATTTTACCAACCATTGAATGAAAAAAACCCCACCATACCTAGAATACGGCCAGACCAGCGGTAAACGTCGCATGGAATGATTAAAAAATGACGTTATAATAATGCACCCTGAGTCTTGAGCTGATAGAGGCTAGACATTGGAGTAAATCGCGTTATTTTCTCGTATTTTCATAGGTACAAGTCCTGATGTAGCGACATTTCACGCCTTATTCAAGTAATTCTTTAAGCTCCCGTCTGGCACTTTTATTCGCAATTTTTTATAGAGATCATCATTTGTCATTAAAATTAAAGTGATATTTATCGCTCACCTGGCCACTGTCTAGTATAACTCGAACACAGTAATTACCAAAAAATATATGTTGAAAGTACTTATATATAAATAATAAAAAACTGCCATCATTTCCCCTTCTGTGTCACTGTATCATGTACAGTGCTTGTGTCACAGTTTTTCATTTCATTTATTTGAAGAATTTAACGTACACTTTCTAAACCGACATTATATTACCACAAGGCTTATAAACTAACTTAAATCTTGAATTGATACAACATCCAGCCCCCGAAACCATTATTAATCACTGTTAAAGGGGAAACAAATATTTCACCAATATAAATTTTGTAGGCCATGCCAAGAATCAAACCCGGGGCCCTTGGCTCAGTAGACAGAATTTCTACCAACTGAACTAAGCTAACGAACGTGTCACTATTAATGACGAACAATAAATGAGTCGTGTTTTAATTCTATTGTCATTTATTCTTTTATAGGGCCTTTAATCTGTCTAATTTATTTGTCTTATGAAGGTTTGATTAATAAATGGGCCGGTTTGTAAATTTCATCCTATCAATAGAGGACTGAAAGAATGATCTGGATTATCATTCACATCTTAGGTATTTCAGAACCGAATGATTATAGCAGCACACGAGAATTTCTATGAGCTTGAGCCAAAGGTCTTAGCAATTTTTTCGGGAAAGATATTTTCATCTATTCGTGTAAAGCCAGATTGCCGAGTACGTGGAGATCGAGGTTCAAATCTTGGTCGGGTGGACTGGGGGGGTTCCTAAATGGTTTTCCGCTCTCCCTCCACGCAAATGCGGGTTCACTTCCTCTAAAATTCAACCTTCCCAATTACTAATCCATTAGCGTAATTAGTACTTAAGCGTATAACCCGAACGGGGTGTAAGACGCGGTGTTAAATAATAATAATAATAATAATAATAATAATAATAATAATAGTATTTTAATCTACCTACCAGGGTTATTTTACATGCCACAATCAACATGGACCGAGGGCCTTAAATACCCTCTGAAGGAAGTTGTGCTACGGGGTTTTATCGCTCAATAAAATTACGTCAACCTCAGCTGGGTTTGAACCCATTAACATCGGATCCTGACCACTCCCCCCAAGACCATCTTAGGTAGACTTGTTGCGGAATACAACACATAAGGCTTAGTTGATTTTATTTGCTAAGAACAAAATTGAAGCTTAAATAATGGAAGATTCCCTATTAATATGACCACGTGAACATTTAAAATAGCGGTACGAGCTTATTTGAACTATTAAAAAGTGCACGTTAAACGCCTCAAATAAAAATTACGTCAATGGGACAGGGATGAGGAAGGTATAGTTTCGTAGAAAAGTACTAGCATTTGCGTTGAAGGAGATTGGGAAACAATTTAGAAAAAATATCAGCCTCATATCACACGACCGATATTCAAGCTCCAATCTCCTGTTTATCGAAAATCGAGTACGGCTCAAGAATGAAGCCCATCGATGCAGTTTGCAATACATAGTTTTTTAGGTTATACCAGCAAAAACAAAAGCTAGCGCATTCAAGGAACGTCTCTTCCATTAAGTAAGGTTCAACACATTGCCTGTATATTGAATGGATACTTGTGATTGGATATACTTGCAAACTCGGAAAAGTCCACTTTTTTTTTGTTGCAAAAATTCTGTTTTCACACTTTTGATACAATCTCAAATTTCTCTTTCTGAATGTAAAACTATAAGAGTTGCAAATCTGAACTTATAATAAGGTTTTAACTGTTCTAATATCAAGGCTAGTTTCAAAAGTGGACAGTTATATAAAGATTCGTTTAAAACTTGGGAAAATCTATGACCAACTCTTGTTATAGTCATGTGGTGGCTTTTTCCACCACTCCCTACTGCCATTTTCTGTTTTACACTTATATACTAATTACATTAATGGGCTAGGGATTAGGAAGGCTTAATTTAGAGGAAAACACCCATATTTGCGTGGAGGGAGAGTGGAAAGATATTTAAGGAAAACTACCATCAGTGTATCCGACCGGGATCAAACCCCGATCTCCCAGTGTTTGGCAGTCTAGTCCAAAACAAGATTAGTGCGTTAAACCACGCAGTCGCCGAAGTGGGCTGGTAGGATATTTAAAATGGCTGCTTGTCTCAAGTTGTCTGCATACTTTTAATACATTCACACCATAAATTAGTCTAGGAACATTATGTAATGGGAAATGACTTAGTAAATAATAATTTAATTGAGTTTTATTTTTTTCCCTCTTCTCTACCTGTGTTTGTAGAATTAAGTTTATTTTTTATCAAATTGGTTTAAACGAGGTCAAATCCTGATTGTCACTTTCAAAATAATACCAGTCTGAAGATCCCTTTCAAAAGTAAAACTTTAAGGTGGGGATTTAGGGGACTTGAGAAAAGGTAAAAGGTTTTGCAGTTTTTATGTCAAAACTTTCTTGGTCAAAATAAATCAAATATTTCTTCAGTTAAAACACAAAGAGTTTAATTTTATTCACATGGTGATCTCAACCGTTCTTGAATATCTGTCAAGGGTGTCTTGGCCTTTTCTCACGTTTCCTACAACCATCTCCAACTTAATATTAACTTGCATAGGTTTTTTTTACATCCATTACCATTTCCAGCCTGTGGTCTAGATAGTTTTTTTTTTAATTCAAGCCATATATTTTCCACTACCGGCTTGCTAAGCCTGTCGTAGCTTCATATGCCTTCTAATCTAACTTAGGACTAGGACAGGCACAACATCCAGTCACTATGAAAGGGTAAACCCACATTTGGTCAGTGAATTTTTTTTGGCCATGCCAGGAATTGAAGCCGGGACACTTAGCTCAGTATGAAGACATGTTACCGACTGAGCTAAGATGTCGGATTTACAAAGATGTATTGCTTACAATGACCGCAATAAACATATTTAAAAAAATCTGACAACTCTTAAAACTGACACACAAAATTTATAACCTCTTTAAAGCTTGTTAAGCCCCTTATCATTATATCTCATTTCCTCTATACTTTTGTTCAATGGACTTGTCCATATTTGCAAATAAACACCTCATGAGTGGGTTGGTGAAAAGAAAGGTGCAATTAGTCTCCTACGAACGGCCGTGGGATTCGTAAAGAGTGTCTGGTTGGATAGTGGCCAACTGGAGTAGGTACTATTATATATAACCTGTGGTACAGCGAATATACAGCACCTTTGGCAATCTTACCTTGACTTCAAAACTACGTCTAGGTCTATTACATATGCATGAACACCGATCAACATAGTCTTGGCAATCAATCACTCCAGACGATATTAGTCAATATATAGGTTTACCGACTCGCCTTGGCAAAATATTTCCATATAAATTAAACTTATTTTATCGCGAGTACAGCACAAGCAAATATTAATTTTATAAACAAAGCCCGAACCATTGAGTAAAAATAGGCTGAATAGAGAAACTAATAACTATCCCCTTCGTATATTAGCACCTGGCTAAAAACCTCTAGGTCCCAGGCTCGATTCCCAGCTGGTACCATGAGTATTTTTCCTGAAAGGTGAATTATCCCAACGGTCACCAGTGTTTGCTTAGTTAGGCTTAAGTTGGGTTTAAGGATACCATTGGCTCCACACCTGCATAGTCACTGATCATCACATCATATAATTGAGGGTATGACGTGTAGACAACCTCCTGTGGTGTACCCCAAACAACGTGCCACCAGAGGGGCTTATAGTCTACACCAGGGGTCCCCAATTATTTTTGATGGAGGTCCGTTTTAAAACTGGACATACTTCCGCGGTCCGGCAAAACTTGACTCAAGTTCAAGCCCTATAAGACTATATCAATTCAAAAACGTGATTTAATTTTCTTTTAGTTTCTTCTACTTATTTATTATTGTTTTTGCCTTTCATGTCTACTACCCACCCACCACTGAAATAACATCATTTCTTCTGTTTATCGCTATCTCGTCAAGGTCCTTAAAATGTCTCTGTGGTCCAGATGCAGATCACGGTCCACCGTTTGCTGACCACTGGTCTACACACATACGTGACCGAGCTAGATACTACGTATGTTACTGTATATCCCAATTAAAGATGTCATACGCTAAGGAAAAAAATCCTTAAATTTTAACTAAAACGAAAAATTTGGTTCCTAGCTAAACTTATTTGCAAGGTGTGAGATAATTAGCTAGACGTATGACCTGCTTTGGTCGCCGCAGGTTCTATTATTATTATTATTATTATTATTATTACTATTATTATCACGTATTACTACCCATTCGGGTTGTACGCATTTACGCTAATGTGTAATGGTAAGGTGATTGTGAGATGAATTGGAGGACCTATAGTTTAACGTGGGATCCGAACCACGGTGGAGGCCTGGCATTCCACACATTCACGAACGTATTGTCAGAGGGTGAAGGAAGGGTTTGGCAATCAGATAAATCTGTGCCGGGACTGAGGATTTAACCCCGGACTCCCAGAACAGAAGTCCAACACCTTATCCCTAGACCGCCAGGTCACCCGCATATTCTATCAAAATAAACCAGACTACCGATGAAAGGTAGATAGGGGTTCGAATTCTGGTTGGATGTACTGAGGGGGGTTTACCTAAATGGTTTTCCACTCTACCCCCACGCAAATGTGAGTACGCTTCCTCTAAATTCAACCTTCCTCATCCCTGATACATTAGCAGATATGCGTACAAGCTGAACAGGTAGTCACACGCAATGATAATGTAAATAAAATAAAACTAGCCATATGGTTAAATAGTAAAATATTTAATATTTTCGCTCAAGCAAGAACAAAATTTATAATTGTGATACATTTTATAACCCTTTAAAGCCCATAAATTAAATGAATGCCCTCGTTTAATTTATTTCCAGTCCTATTCCATCTACCATAGTTTTATAAGCTGTGTGATAAAATGTTGCAAAAAGAAAAGTGGAAATAATTCTCCTCCAATTTACATTCCTGTCAAACAAGCTCCCAGGGTTTTCTCTTCATCCCAAGTAGTTGGATAAAACTGCTAAGTGAAGCTGTAAAGGAAGGGTGTTCCAGTCAACATGGGTGCAAAGTACAAGGTCACTAATTCATAAAAGGAGTTTGTTTTTACTGTCGTTTCTCCGCCTTGCACGTGATTAAACTTGGGACGTTTACAGCCCATTCATTCTCGTGACACGATTCTCAGCAGGTGTAAACGTGCGGTGTCATACGTTTGTGTCGTGGCTATACAAGGTGGACACAAATACTAGAGTTTTTCAGCAGGTGTAAACGTGTGGTGTCATACGCTTGTGCCATGGATATACAGGTTGGACACAAATACTAACGTTTCTCAGTAGGTGTAAACGTGTGGTGTCACACGCTGTGTCGTGGATATAGCTTACAAAGCGGACACACTAAAATACAAACACATTTGTGCTACCCGTATCAATGGGCACACGGACTTAATGTTAGGTTCAACTAGTCTGGTTTGTCGTTGATGGAAGTTCAGGGTTCAAATACGAGCAGTGTAACACTCAGGTTGGTTTTCCCTCAATGGTTTCCCCCTCTTCATTCACGCAGATAAAGAAATATTTTCCTCTTAATTCTACCTTTTTCATCTCTATATAACTAGAGTTATGACAATGTGTATAGCTTGGACGGGTAGTAAAATGGGTTTGGGAAAATACACTCATGTTGGTCGTAATAGTTTATAAAAAAAATAGGGCCAGATTTTGTAACAAAGACTGCACATGTTTAATAAATATCGTGTGTGTGTGTCTACATCTGAGAAAAATACAATTAACGTTCGCCACGATTAAAAACAAACAAATATTACATTATGACTTTCATAAAATAGAAGCTCAGATAGAATTCTTAAGGTGGTATTGAAGGAGACGCGAGCAAAGGCCAGTGTTTTTACAGTTTTGTTGCAAAACAGTTTTTTGCCAAACTAAATCAAATATTTCTCCAGTAGAAATATAGAGTATAATTTTCTTCATATGTTGATATCAACAGTTTTTGAATAACTGTCATGAACATAATGGCATGATATGATAAACTTTTTAAATGAAGAGATAAAGTTGTCATTTAATTCCAAGATACCCTTGACAGATATTCAAGAACACTTTCAAAACATTAATGTGAAGAAAACTAAACTCTATATTTCTACTGGAGAAATATTTGATTTATTTGCGACAAAAAAATTTTTGTTATGAAAACTACGAAAACACTGGCCTTTTCGGGCGTCCCCTTGCACCCCACCTTAAGACCCATCGACCCCGCAACCGTGTCACGCTCAATTTTACCACCGTCAACTTCAGCGTGTCACGCAGTGCGGTTAAACTGGTTATCAGAACGATAATTATATCATGGAGACAAATACCATACTATATATATATAAATCATCGTAGCAGTTAGCTGACCCCATGGGGTAGTGGTCAGTGCACCTGTCTACGAGCCCGGGGGTCACGGGTTCGATTCACGGCTGGTGCCTTGGGTATTATTCCCTAAAGAGGAACTACCCCAATGGTCACCAAGGTTTAGTCAATTAGGTTTAAGTAATGTTTAAGAGTTTCCACTTGTTCCACACCCTCATATTCACTATCACCCTCATCTCATCGGGACATGGGACGATCCTCCACGAAGGATGTACTATTAGTACACTCGGGCGTCCCCTGGGCAACAATGCATTAGTACTGGCTAATATTTACACCACTGGGCTACGAATGATGTAACCTAGACGATCAATACTATAATAATTGTAGCAGTTGACATTTTTTCTTTTCATATAAATACATTTGAATCAGTTTATTCACTACATCAATATATCTGTTCAGCGCTAAGCCAAGGATCCCGGGTTCTATTCAAGTGTTAATTTTCACTATCGAAAATAACAAATAATAATTTGTTAATAGCGTCCTCTGCTTTATAACTTTTTCCTTGTTAGTAAGAGTAACTGCTCTTTAGTTTTACATAGCTACTCACAAAATAGCATAATCTGTAATATCTCCTTTAATTTAAACAACTTGCAAAATTAAATGGTTTATACTTTTTATTTCAAAGAAACAAAATAATAAGTTATAAACTTGAGTATTTGCCTTAGACCATTCGTTCACTAAAGATGGTTTCACACTTGTTGATTAACATAATCTATTGGAAATTCATCAAGGAGAAAATCTAGTCTCGAACAATAATATATATATCCACATTAAACACAGATAAGTGAGCGTAAGGAAAAAGGCGTCAGTCTCGTCTAGTATGGTTTGGTGGGGATGAGATTGTCTGGTTTCAAATTTCAGCTTGGTGTTTCAAAGTAATTTTTCATCAATATTATTTCACCCTCCCCACACACACAAATTCGTGTACAATTTACTTCCGCTATAAATGAACTTCCTTATCCCTACTCAATCAGCGTGACGATGCGGATGTCCTAGACGTGAAGAATGACTTAGAATTATTATGATTTTTACAAAGGCAAAAAAAAACTATTAGAAATTCTAAATTTACAGTGATTTTGGTATTAAAAAAAATTGATTTAAATTTGTCAATGATATTAACTTAAATCTGAGACTAATTCACTCTTGCCTCAATCAAACTAACCACCACACAATGACAACACACTACAGTAGCCCCATGGCTTCTTTGGTGCTGACTGACAGTTCACAGCTGACTTCTGACAGTCAACATTTAGGTATATACCTAAATGTTGACTATCAGAAGTGACAGCTGCTAAACACATGTTTTTTTGCAGATCATATGGTTCGGCGTAGGGATACATAATTTGGTCCGGTAGCTTTTCAAAGCCGTCAGCTGTCAGCTGTGAGCTGTCAGTCACCACCAAAGAAGCCACAGGGCTATTGTACATTCAATTACAAAGTGACAGCTTAACTCACGGGGATTGATACAAAATAATAAACATTAGTCAGAAGACATCGATAGTCACGATTCTGCTTGTGGATATGAGAACTGCAGCCAAGACTCGAATCAACAGGAATAAATTACCATTCACGCCTGGAGGAGAAACGTAAATTGAGTGAGAGCGAAGAGGAAATCTTAGGAAGGAACTGGAAGAAATGTAATCGAGCAAACAAACCGCAGAATTGTAATGGAAATAAAATAAAATTAGTAATTTCATAAAGGTGAAAGAAGAAAACATCGAGAGAGTTTAAAAATTATTTACAGGAGTTAGAGTAAAAACAAAGGGGGTTAAATGTAGGCTGTACATAAATAATAATAAATAGCTTTAGAAAGCAAGAAATTAATAAAGGAATAGGGAAATAGTAATGGAAATTTTTAAGCGATTTGAACAGAAGAATGAAAGTGTAAAGCAACACTTCCTATTTTAAGATTTCTTAAATATCTATAAGTCTTATAAAATGAAAAATAAATGATACGAAATTTCTCATAGAGTAAATTATAGCTATGAACAACATTTTCACAAATATGTTTTAGTAAACCACCCTTGAGAAAGTTTTTCTTAGAAAAACAAGCATATTGTCTTGTTAATCACAATAAATACTCTTAAAAATTAAGTTTCAAATAAAATTGATTCCACTATTTTTAAAAATATAAAATTTTCAAAAATCAGTAATATATATAAATTACCTTCAAATTGTTTGTATTTGTAAGAATATACAAATATATTTTTATCTATCATGAAAACCAAATCCAAGGTACTCGTTTTGAACATAATATTTATGGCCATTTTTTAAATATTGCCAATTTTCTAAGATCTGTCATAAGTAAACTACCCTTAAATTAATTTATTTTGGAAAAATAATCATGTAATATTAAATATCATGTAGAATAGAACTGAGATACTAATTTTAAACTAAATCATTAGAGCTATTTTAGAAAATATAAAATTTTTCAAAAATCAGTCATCAGTAAACTACTATTAAATAATTTTTTAAAATAAAATCAAACATATAAAATTATTTATATTGTTATAAACATATCACCAAATTATTAGCATTGCTGTTGAAAGTGGGATGTCTACTATTTTATTGTCTTAGGACGTTTTAGTGCAAGTCCGTGGACTTAGATTTTATTATTAATACTTGTAATGATCAAACATTATTTTACAAATACCATCCATAGATGACTTACAAGTTATTCTAACATTATAATCTAAATTAATCTGAAAAGTCATAACTTAATTTTACATCCGTTACTGTTTCCAGTCTATGACCTGTATCAGTTTTTTATTCAAGCCATATTTTTTCCACTACCGGCTTTCTAGGCCTGTTGTAGCTTTATATGCCTTATATTCTAACTTAAGACTAGGACAGGTACAACATCCAATCCCCGGCCATTAATTTATCAATGTGAAAGGCTAAACACATATTTTCATCAATTATTCATTTTAGGACACGCTGGTAATCGAACCCGATACACTTAGCTCAGTAGGTAGACACACTTCTGACTAAGCTAAGGTGTCAGTCATAGCTTAATGTTTGGCTCAAAGGCTGAATGGGTCAATAAATGTATATTAAATTAATATAGGTAGCTTCTAAGATCCAATTAGGAGGCTCTTCCTTATTGCTAATAAAATTATCTTTTTTAAGTACCATGTCTTACTACCTGTTTAGGTTATACGCGTATACACTAATTACGCTAATGAGTTAAGGAGGATTATGGTTTAATTAAGAGGAAGTTTACCTGCATTTGATTGGAGAAAGAGTGTAAAACCATTTTTAGGGGATAAAACCTCAGTACACCTGACCGGGATTTGAACTCCAATCTTTCTGTCATTAACAGTCTAGTGTAACACGAGAGTGACGATTGAAGCAGGTATTTAAGTAATTAATTGTTAGATTATTGATTACATATACATATTCATGATATAACATTTTCTAGCTAAGTTGATCTAGTTAAGTGACATCACTAAGACTCGCATTAGGCCTATCTTAGTACTAAGATGAAATTATAGTAGCTTACATGTTATAGTCTCTTAAATTTAACGCATTTAATCTATAACACCTGCCTCGTTGGTCACATGGTCTAACGTGCTACTCTTGCAATACACTAGACTGCCGATGACTGGGAGATCGAGGTTCAAATCTTGGTTGGGTGCATTGAGGGTGGTTTACCAAAATGGGTCTTCACTCTCCCTCCACGCAAATGTGGATACAATTCCTTAAAATATAACCTTCCTGATTCCTAAAACCATAAGTGTAATTAGTGCATAAGCGTATAGCCCGAACAGGTAGTAAGACGCGGTGCGGAAAAAAAGATGTATAGTACAAAAAATTTCATTTCTTCGGGAAGAAAAAATTACTCTTAAACTATAGCTACAATATCCCACGAGATCAAATTAGATTTCTAGATCTGCATCCTTCTTTTCTAACCACTCGGAGACTGGGGCATATTTGAAGTGATATACGTAACAGATGGACCATAAAAACCGAGGTTCGAACTGAAAAAAAACACACCTTGAAGTTCAAACCCGCATTGCGCGTTCGATACCACCTTTCCGCCAAGGAATATCCTTTTCATTCTTTGGCAATTCTGATTGAGATTGTATTATTCGCCGTGTTGGTGTCGAGGTGTTCGTTGCTGTAATTATATGGCTTCTAGCTTATACATTTCATGACGTAGTGTCAAAACATCATCAGTGAATTATAGGAACAATTTTGAGCATAAAACTTTACATCAACATTGGTGAGAATTCTTTATCTTATTGAAATATATGTACGTACATATACGTATATAGCACTACATTTTACTAACCATTTGGGTTAGAATATATAAACTCACGAGATACGTTCAAGGTTAGATTTGAAGTGGAAAACACAAACACGTGCGTAAATAGTAAACACGACTTCAACATAACTGAGAGGGATAGTCATTCGGTAAACAGTCGTTTATAATAGTTAAAATTCTTGAATGTTATACAAAGGAAGAATACGCAGGCATGGTATTTGTGTGCGGTTTTTCAATGGCCATGCAAATTAAGTTTTTATAGAATACCAGCGACATTTTCCACTTGGTGTTGTATTATTTCAACTTTTGGTTCAGCTATTAATCAAATGTGCATCTAATATAAGTATTAATAATGTTTTTTTCTCTTTTATTTATATACGTACATACAGGACTTATTGGAGCCTAGATATAATTAGAAATCGAGATAATGTTTCATTTTCACATTTTTTTTTACTATTTATGTTATTATTACTGCTCAGTAAAAAGTGCTCTGTTGAAATACTTCAATATTATTTTGGCATAAACCGTATTTTGAAATAACGCTTTGTAGAGTTAAATATTGCGTTATTGCTGAGCGACTGTTCGGAGAGTTGGAAAATCAGGAAGAGCTTCCCGTTCGTTCTTCATTTCTGAGGCACTTCATCACCTTATCGCTGGAAGGGGAATTAGTATCGCTCTATTGGAAGGATATGTTAGAGAAGATGTTCACTAATGGTGGGAGGTTTTTAGGCTTTTATCTGTAATCATATCACTCCCGAATTTTTCTAAACGTTCACACACACATTCTGTCTCATTGATATTAGCTTCTCTGATATTTTGTTCTTTGATTAAAATAGTTTAAAATAGGTATTTATGTTCTTATGCTAATAGTGAGCATTTGGTTATATTATTACTCTTTAGTGATCTATTCAAATTGTTATAATTGTTGGCGTGAACTGATGAAATCATTTTGTTAAACCAGCAACTTTAAATAATTATTGCTCTGATAACTCCTGTCTTTGATTCACTACATGTATTATTATTATTATTATTATTATTATTATTATTATTTCTATTAGCATCACGTCTTACTACCCGTTCGGATTATATGCACTTAGGCTAATGTGTAGTAGTAGAGTGAAAGTGAGATGAAATGGAGAAACCACAGATTAACGTGGAATCCGAACCACGATGGAGGCATGGCATTCCATACATTCACAAGTTGTGATTAATACACATCTTGTCAGAGGTGAAAGAATCAGATAAATCTGTGCCGGTACCGAGGAATGAAATCTAGACCCCCAGCACAGAAGTCCGACACCTTACCCCTATACCGCTAGATCACCGATTCACTATATGGAAGGGGTAATTATGTATTAACATTAAATTACTTCTCTAGACTATAATGTTCTCTATACAGCAAATACATATGATTGGATTAATGCCACAGCAGATTATAAAGTTAAAAGGGCAATTTGTGTAATGATTTTTGATGAAAAATTTGATAGTTGAATAAAGGGTTCAGTATTACCTTGTGTATAATGTTAGATAAAAACAGGATTTACAAATTATCTTTAGAAATATAAAATTCTCTGAGGGCTAATATCTTAATTTTGGTGGTTTTTATTTAGGACATACACAGTGATCGGATGTTCTAACTCATCACCCTCGTATAGGCTAATTGCTGGGAACGGAGATAACGGGATTTGGATCTTGGTAGGATGTACTGAGTGTGGTCTTACCATATTTCCTCCACGCATATTCGGGTGTATTTCCTCTAAAATAACATTTTCCTCATTTGCTTCATCAACAAAATTAATGTATCCGTATAGCCAAGGGGACATGAGTAAACTAAAGTTTGTAGGTTGTGTGTTGAAATTATGAGTTGTTTCAGAAAATGCATAATAAATAATCCCAATTTAAAAAATCTAAACCTTAAGTAGAGCATTCAAGTAAATAAATCATTCCCATTGAAGAACTAGCAAATGGCATTCCAACTTATTTCGGATGTAAGATGTCTCAAACCACGTAATAGCAGCCAGTCCAGAACAATCTGTGTGACGTCCCAATCCACGCAATGACAGCCAGTACAGAACAATCTGTGTGACGTCCCAAGCCACACAATGACAGCCAGTACAGAACAATCTGTGTGACGTCCCAAGCCACGCAATGACAGCCAGTACAGAACAATCTGTGTGACGTCCCAATCCACGCAATGGCAGCCAGTTCAGAGCCAGCTGTGTGACGTCCCAAGCCACGCAATGGCAGCCAGTTCAGAGACAACTGTGTGATGTCCCAAGCCACGCAATGGCAGCCAGTCCACAGCCAGCTGTGTGACGTCCCAAGCCACGCAATGACAGCCAGTCCACAGCCAGCTGTGTGACATCCCAAGCCACGCAATGACAGCCAGTCCAGAGCCAGCTATGTGACGTCCCAAGCCGCGCAATGGCAGCCAGTTCAGAGACAACTGTCTGGTCTGACCAAGTTTCCACCATGGTCCTTGATGAATAGACGACTATAAAAGAAGGCCCGTGGGAAGGTCTCAGTAGCTCGCCTTTCTAACCTGCTCTTCACTACATTGCACTTGAAGTGCAGTGACATAACACGTCCTTGCATTGGCGCATGGCCAACATAATTTTTTTGGTGGTTTCTTGATGTCATTAACGGGGGTCACGCCCGCTTCACTTCTATCCCTCATTCCCCCGCAATAATGTATTTAGCTGGGACACATTTTGCACCACCAAGAAACAATAAAGTTATTTATTTAGAAAAACGGAAGTCTGCATTTGAATTTAAGCTTGAAAGATTACCGTATCTTATGTTATAGCTTATATAAAAAAAATTCCGTGGCATCATTCGAGTTATTCATTTAATACAAACATATATATGAGGCCATAAGTACGTTAAGTTGCCCTTAATAAATAAGAGTTAGTGAGGCTTATGTGTCCTGCTACCCAATTACCACACATTTAAACAATGCTGATGCAGTAAGTAAGGAAAGTAATATTTTGGGTAGCCGCACTTGTGGGGCGGGAGTGTGGGGAACCAACTATGTAGGGAAAATGCCCTCAGTACACCAAATAGGAGTTCGAGCCCCGATATTCCCGTCACATAATAATCCAATCTAGTGCATGAGGGACATGATAGGGCCCTTTTATACAGGCATTTCATGACGCGCGACAAACGACGACACAGTGAATTGTGTTCTCTACACCGGAGAAAATGAGTTCTTTTATACTCTGCCGTGCGTAATTTATGTAGTTGCGATCTGAAAAGCGTGTTGTCGTAGCCTAAAGATCACGGCGTCAAAAATGGCGCACTACGATCCAAGATATATTTTATTCTACGGGGCATTTTATAGAGACGTAAACTTTTGTGTCACCGTGTTGGTGTGACTGCAGGGCAACCAATTTCTACGCCCCTCATGTTGGAACCTAAGTGTACCTCAGTACATCTCAGTACCAGTATCTGTGTACTTCTGTGGCAGGTGTCGAGTTTCTTACTCGTGGTTGGGTATTTATTGTCCACCGCTATGTTTGTTCCTGGAATGGCAACAATATGAGAAATATAACCCCAAGGATTCATCACTAGAGCTAGAAAAGATAATAACTGGCAACCCTGGTTCCTATTTTTCATTCCTTCCCACCCTTTTCCCTACGCACGATATATTTTTCTTGTATAAAATAAAACGCCCTGGACGCTCGTCACTCTTGTCGCGCGTCAAGAAACGCCTGTAAAAAAGGGCCCTTAGACCATGTGACTATTGACGTGGGTAACTGTTTATAAAACAATACATAGAAGGTGTTTTCGTATTCACTGAGCTATTTGTTTTTAAATTTTTCGAAACACTCAGGGTCAGTTTGATATTGAAAGTACTCTATATTATTACTTGAAACTATTTGAAGAGCTCCGGAAAGGCTTGTGCGTCAGCAGTTAATTATGCACGAGACAAAACTCATAGTTTGAAAACTGTGCTAATTACAAACATGGGGAGATTATTGCCAACACACTAAAAGTATTCCCCAACAAAGTTACCAACTCGTTAACATTTATTGAATAGCTGAACAACTTTGGCGTCGATAACGAGGCGAATGAGTCCATGGCATTGAATAAAACCCTACGTTCAGCTGTTAAACTCTAAAGGGACTCAAAAGGATGATTTAAGTATCTTGGCTTCCGAAATTATCTGAACTGAGACTTGATTATACTTTGGAAAGTATCAATTATATTTTATACACAAATAAATTACCATTTACCCACTACCTAGTGGTCAGGATGACTGACTACCACTATATGAAACTTGGTCTTGATATAACTGATTCCCTTAGGGATAATATGGTTGATTGTTTTGATTAATATTCTTGTGTTTAACGACATTTGGTGAATTCGAAACAATTTTTCGTAGGAGGTCACATCTTAACTTGACGAACCTGAGCAATCTAACCACTATTACGCTTGGACGCCAATGTACGAAATAGATAAAGAGGGAAAAAAATAATCAGTTCCTCTTACAAGGCCTCTTGTTTATCTACTGATTACACTTCTTCTCATCCGCAGACAAGTGAACACAATATCTCTATTATTTGAGCATGGACAGAATTGACTTGCAATTTAAAAAAAAAAATCTTGCTTCCTATTCTAGATAGACATATGATTCCACATTATTTTTAACCTACACCCTGAAAGGAAGATTCCTATGGAATATTTTCATTAATAAACTAAATATCTTGAGTATTAGATTTTTTAAATGTTTAAAATAAAACAGCTTCAAGATGAAAAAATAATTTTGTTACAATAAAATACTATATTAGGCCTATTTAATAATGTGTTGTATTTTTTTTTGCTTTAGTTGTACATCTTTAAAGCTCCCTGGCTTCAACGTCACAGGTAGGCAACCTCATGTGTAGTGCTGTGGTTAAAGAATGCATGTGTACATTTTGTATATTAATAAAATTATATAACCTGCTTTGGTGGTCTATGATCCAACGCATCACTCTCACAATTGAGTAGATTGCTGATGACGAGAAGATCGTGGTTCGATCATGGCTGGGTGTAATGTTCCTTATAAGTTCCCCAGTCCTTCTCTCACGCAAATGCGGGTACACTTTCTCTACATTCAACCTTCCTCATCCATAACCCATTATCGTAATTACAACATAAGCGTAGAAACCGAACGGATAGTAAGACGTGATGCTAAATAATAATAAAAAAATCCCTTTTTTAAAGGGATTATTTAAGCCAACATTAAATTATAGTTGGTCAGCACTGCTACATACAACAGAATTGTCAAAACGAAAGATAGTCTAATATCCCCAGAGTGTAATAGACTTCTGGCCACTTATGACCTCTTTGATCGCATTTCAAGATACCATCCAATATTTGGACCACTTCAGTAAGAGAATATTTGTTTTATATCCCATTTTACTACCCTTTCGGACCATACGCATAATATTTACTAGCTACACAATTGTGCTAGGGATGAGTAAGGTTGAATTTAGAGGAATTGTAACCACATTACGTGGAGAGTGTGTATAAAATCATCTAGAAAAAAACCATTCACCTTAGTCCTGTGCAGGATTTGAACTGCGATCTCCCCATCACCAACAATCCAAGATTTGAGAGAGTGGCGTCAAAGAACAACCGGCGACTAAAGTGGGTTAGTCAGAGTTAAAAAAAACAAGTATTTTCAGCCATAGAGTAAGATTTGACTCAGGCATTTTTCTAATAATGAACCACTAAATATTACAAAAACTTATAATCATTTTAATATATAATTGAAATTTTTTATACCACAATTCACGAATCGCGTGGGATATATAAATATATAGTAGCTAATATAATGTGGCAAGAGTGATGAAGATTAAATTTAAAAGAAATTATGCGAATCCGTATGGAGGGAGAGTTTAAAATCCCGTCACAGGTAAACCAGAATAAATTAGCTTGACATTTAGATCGTGTGCCTACTGGCATTGATAGTAAATTATATTGAAAGATATAATTTGTATTATAAGAGGTATAATTTGTAGGGTTTAATTAGGCTTACCATGGAGAACAAATTAAACACTAACTGCTCAATATAAATGACATTTAAGACATGATTTTATCTAATGCATGTATAATCCAATAATATTAGAATATAATAGTCTGCATTGTCTCGACATAAATGTCTATTTTAAATTAGTGGACAAAATTTAAACGGAAGGGTTTATTTCTTGTTTTATTTCCGCAACGAAACAATAATCTGGTTATGTAAATGTGCCTTGCGTGCACGTGACATATGCTGGCACTAATCACAAGTGTCTCCAACTTCCACTTTCAATGTGACACGTGGAAACATAATTGTAACGGAAGGGAAATTAGCCACAAACGTAGCTATTGGGAGAGTTTATCGCCGTGTGCTTTTACTTCAGGGGAACAATTACTAAGTTACTCAACACATTCCGTTCCCTTCTCTGGCGTTATTCTCTACCGGTCGTTTTATTGGACCACTTACTTGCGGTCGTTACTAAAAATTATAGACCTCTGTTCTGCTATGCTCTAAAGGTTTGATTACAATATGTATTTGGAGCAAATATCGCCAGCTTTATGGGATTTTTTATTTGAATTCGTACTCTGTAATGTCATGAAAATGATAGTTTTATCTAGTCTGGTTTGCCAGTGGAGAGGAGGTCGTAGTTCAAATCACAGTTTCCCACTTTCATTCTAATTAAACTTGTGTACACTTCTTCTTATAAAATTTGAGGGCATTTACTATAAATGTCTAACTTCCTCATCTCTACCCCATTAAAGTATTTATTTTTAGCATCACGTCTCACTACTTGTTCAGGTTATACGCCTATTTACTAATTATGCTAATATGATAGGGATAAGAAAGTTTGGATTAAAATGAAGTCCGCATTTGCGTGGAGGGAGGGTAAACTTTTTTTTGGGTTAAACACCCTCAGTACACTTCAAACCTAGATCTCCTCGTCATCGGCAGTTCAGTTCATTCGACCACCAAAATGGCTTCATTTACGTATTTAAAACGCATTTAATCCGGACAGGTAGTAATAAGCGGAAGAAATAAAACTGTATATTGAAATATTTAAAAAATAAGATAGTTTGCTTGTGCTTTATGAACAAATATTAAACAAACACACAAATTACAAACTAATCTAGCTTAAAGCTGTTCTCTTAATACCATCAATCAAACCAATATAGTATAGGCTACTAATTGGATAGCAGTATGAACTCGTACATAAATGGAGAATATCTTCAATATTACTTGGAATCGAAATAGAGTCCTCTAGCGTTTGGTTTACCACTTGCTTGTCCATTTATCTCAGATTATGAGCATCAATGACTTAAGTTAAAATATTTCCGAGATAATCTGATTTGTTTTATAATAATAATGGGTGAAAATGAAAAGGTTAATTTATTGTTTATTTAGACATTTAATACTTGCTGAACCTTCTTCGGTGGCCGCATGCTATGAGGAGTCACCCAAGCAGTAGACTAGACTGCCGATGAAGGGAAAATCGGGGTTCAAATCTCGGTCGGGTGTACTGAGGGTGGTTTTCATAAATTGTTTTCCACTATCACTTCATACAAATGAAGGTACACTACCTCTAAACTCAATCATCCCCATTCCTAACACATTAGCTTAACTAGTACATAGGTGTATAATCCGAATGGGTAGTAAGATGTGGTGTTATAAAAAATTGTAATACTATTAGTGTTTGTGATCGTACTAAGAGTGAACTTAGAATAATTAGTCGTACCTTTACTTCCGTTGTACAAAGTGAAGAATACATTTAGTACAATGTCGTGTATCGAACCAAATAATCTCAGGGCGGCTGGAAATCAATATAAGCACTTCTTATCAACGAGCAAGGTCACGGATTGCACACAATATTATATACACTTTTACAGAGGCACAATAACGATACAATTTAGATCAAACCTGAAGGGGGAATGACATTGGATGTCCGTATGAAAATAGAAACGATGCTTCAATCTAGGACCACCCTAAGCAAACGGGGGTTCCTGAGCAAACTTCTTTTGTGGGCCCAAAAAATTATTAAAAACTTGGTTTTTGTTTAGTGTTATTACAGTAGTTTGCTCCTAAATACTAATTTTCAGCCGTTTGGGGTATCTGGGAAATGCCCTAAAAGGCAAATACATTTAACAATCAATGCTAAAAGCTGTGATTTTATACATATAAGGGTTTATTTCACTCCAACTCTTGGCTAGATTTTATTCCACAACGTAATTCTATCTGTATAAAGATGCGAAGAACAACTGTGCCAACTTTGAGTTAAATCCGTTAGTGCGTTCAAATATTATCGTGAGACAAAGCCATCAAATACATAAAAATACAAATCGGTGGAGTTAAAACACAGAAGTAGCTTCACTGGTTCAATAAATCAAACCACATGACTAATAGTTTTTTTGTTTTTACACTTGGAAAATATTTGCTAGATCACCTTTACAGAGAGCGCACAAGCAAACATTTCCTGCCCAACTTGTTTTTCCCCCTGTAACCTAAGAAAGCGCAGGGCCCCCAAAACCACGAGGCCTCGTGTAGCCGCACCATTCATACACCCCTAAGGGTGGCCCTGCTTCAATGGTGAGGATAATATCGAACAGCTGATTAATAATATATGGATTAATTTTAATAAGTTTACATATCTTAATTTACTATCATCTCAAAATATTGTTTTAAATGCAACAAATTAAACAAAGGAAACCAATTATATGGAAATATAGCTATACGGAATATTAAAAAGACATATTATTTTGTGTTTTAATAGTAAGTGCAGGCCCTACCTCTCTATAAACGTATTTAATAACATAACACATTAAAACTATAGAAAAGCCAGAGTAATTTTTTATAAACATATAGATTTGCAGGATGTTGACCCAACAAATTCACTAAACCCTGCTATTAAAAACCAGTTTAAAAAATGTCAATATTATATATTTTTGAGCTTTCTATATCACAAAAGTGACACAGGATATATTTCTAGTTTACTTGTAGAACCTCAAATATCACTAGTAATATATTTTATTTATTATAGTTTAATTACAGTTTTATATTGATGAGATTAACTTTAAATGTTACTATAAAAGTTTGTACTATTTTAATATTAACCACACAAGATAAGTTTTTATAGCAAGTGATAAACTTTGTAACGGGCTTAGTTGAACATTTTCAAGCTATCGAGCCATGGTTCCTCTCAGAATGACGACCAGCTACACTGACTCAACCAAATGGCCTTCATAAAGCACCCCTCCATGTTTATGCAGTAGCCTCTGGCAAAACAGATCCTACATATATATCCATGATGCAGTGCGCGATCCACAAGGAAACCTGTATAAGTTATTATGATCTGCGAGGTGGTGTTGGATATTTTCACCCCCTTGCCACTACTATTTTCACATTTTGCATTCCCACAAGGTTGACATGAATAATATAACGAGTAGAAGAAATTGAGTTAGCATGATATCTCGCTCTTTATTACCGGCGGGATTAATGCGTTCGTAGGTTATATTTCATGATGGTCACTGCATACTCGGAAATGAATTAAACAGAATGACTTTAGATTTGCCTATTTAGTGTCGTGTGAGAAACATCTCGACTGTGTATGCTATTCTGGGTTTGAGTGAGTTTTGTGTTTGTACTACCTAATGGAAGTACTGTTCGTCTGCCGGGCTACACTATTTAACTATTATACTACTCAAATAAGCTCCACCGGTCTCAGATACTGTATATAGTTTGTTTTAATAATTTGATAAAACAAATTAAACCTGAATTTTTGTTTATGTAATGTCTTATTACAATATAGTTTGATACACATAACTGATTTCATTAATTATTATATTTTAATGTAAAGTCTTATTGTTCATTTGCAATCTATCTATATTTCATATCATCCGCCTCGGTGGCGTAGTTAGCTAACGTGCAAGTCGTGTTGAGCGAGACTACCAAGGACGGGGAGATCGAGATTCGAATCGCGGTCGGGTGAACTGAGGGTGGCTTTCCCTAAATGGCTTTCCACTCTCCCCCCCACCCAAATGCGGGTTCACTTCCTCTATATTCAACCTTCCCAATTCCTTACCCATTAGCGTAATTAGTACTTAAGCGTATAACCCGAACGGGTAGTAAGACGCGGTGCTAAATAATAATAATAATAATAATAATAATAATAATAATAATAATAATAATAATAATAATATATTTCATATCGTAAAATTAATCTTAAGTCTATTTTCTGTGGAAGGTATATTTGTTTAGTATTTTATAGTCTTGCGTTTGATATAATACATCAACTTACCATTTTATATATAATATTCATCATTGACTGATTGATGGGGGTAAAACTATATTTAAATACAACTACAAGTAGTTTTAATTATTACATAAACAAAAAAAACTTATATTTTCCTTTCTTATCAAATAATCAAAGCGTATAATCTCCTTACCAAAATTTAAATATTTTTAAAAACTGTAGAGAAAACCATAAATAAAAACATATAAATAAATAAACTATTACTAAATAGTTATTACATTCTGTCAACTGCAGCTGCTGGTCTAATTTATTTTCTAGAAGGTAGAATGAGATAACGTATTCATTTGTGTACCAAATAGTTATTTTAATTTAGTGCTGAGTCCTACTACCCATTCGAGATATACGTATTTGTAATAATTACTCTAACTTGTTAGGGATGAGTAGAGTTGAATTTACAGGAAGTACACCCGGATTTGTTTGGAGGGAGAGTGAAACACCATTAAGGAAAAGAACAGACTCAGAACACCCTACAGGGATTCAAACCCCAATCTCCCCATTATTGGCAGTTCAGTCTGTTGCGAAAATGACCATTCGACCACAGAAACAGTGTGATGGTTACTTAGAAAAATTAAAATATTTTAGATGCCAAACAACACAATAACATCAGTTTGATATCCAAAGCTCGTTCTTTGCACTGGTTTCAGTGTGCAAATTCTGCAAAAGAAAGAAACGATAAAAAGATAAATATCGCTAAAATATCACATCATGACACATTTTTGGAAATCTTGGTTTAATTGTGAAGTATAGTAGCATGAAGATTTGTGTTGAGGGAAATGTTGGACGTAATAGAATTTTCGGAGCTTTGATGAATCAAATAGAATTGATTTGGTGATCCTAGAAGATTATAAACTAGATAAGCCTGTGTGAGCTTTCAATATTTTGAATTCCAATCTGAATCTTACTAAGGTTCGGATACTTTCCAAGGTTTTTAAATCCTAATATTGAAAATACTCGGATTTGAATATAAATTTTTAATCTAAATATATCCTAGATTCGGATTCCCGTCTAGAAATACAAGAAAAATAATATATGAAAAACAAAATGTTGGAAGTTATTAGTAAGATAATCGAGCCAATTATGATTGTTTGAAAGGTAATTACTATACCAATTAATGAAGCTGATTTTAAAATATTAAAAGGGTTCTTATCATAATCTTTACTGTTGTAATAATTAATTGTATACAGAGAATAAATATAAAACATTGAGTTTTAAAGCTAAATAAGCTATTTATTATTTATAGGACCAGCCTTTTTCTTTCTCGCCACCTGTAAGGTAGCGAAAGTATTGTGATCGTCAAAACAATTGAACTCAAGATTTTGATGAATGTCCACGTTTCATGATCCCCCGAATCCGAAAAAGTAATTTTCGCAATACCGTCTATCATTCTGTCTGCCCGTCTGTCTATACCTCGGAGTAGAGACTAAATTATTTGACCGATTGGGATTAAACTTGGTATTTACATTAAGAGTAAATAGCCAGAGCTATATTAATGATAATTACTTCAGTTGGATATCATATTCTGAAAATTGAAAATTGACACCTGGACACGGGTTCGATTCCCGTGTCCAGGTGTCATTTTTCAATTTTCAGAATATGATATCTAACTTAGTATTTAAAGTGTACATAGGGTTGCCCCAAGGGTTCTTTGGAATTTGATATCTAGCCCTAAAATTAAGGGTAGTTTACTGAAGGGCGAAATGATAAAAAAAAATCAATTTTATCAAAATCGGCTCCTACGATTTTGGTTAAATTTCATTTCAAAGCTTTAATTAATATTCAAAACAAAATGGATACCCTCAAAATTTCATCAAAATGAATTCAAGCGTTCCGTACTGATGCGTAGATTTTAATTCTTAATTATATATCCGCAAGTCTTTGAGATATGACACTACTTATCATTACAAATATGTAGGTCAATTTATAATAAACATCTTTTACTTGAAATATATATTTTTATAAGGCCAATAGTTTTCAAGCTCTACACACACACACGCACACACACACACACACACACACACACAGACACAGACACAGACACAGACACGCACACAGACACACACACACACCCACACACACACACACACATATATTAACTTTTCGAACACCTAAGATACAGTATTGCGACCGTCAAATAAAATTTAACCGAATATGTTGATGGATGTCAACTTTTCATGATCCCCCGAACCCTAAAAAGTGGTTTTTGCAAAGCCGTCTGTCTGTGCGTCTGTCTAACCCTAAAATTAAGAATGGTTTATTAAAGGGTGAAAAAAAAGGTTTTCTCAAAATCAACTCTAAAGATTTTGATTAAACTTCATTTACAAGCATTGATTAATATTACAAACAAAATGGCTATTCTCAATTTTTTTGTGAAAATGACTTTAAGGGTTCCGTACAGATGCGTATATTATACATTATTATCATATCTCCGTAGCTCCTTGAGATATGAAATTACTTATATTGCAAATATGTAGGTTTTTTTATATTAACAATCTTTATTTTAAATATATTTTTATAAAACTAATAGTTTCTGAGATATTGACAAATATATTAATACAATTTTATGAGCTTAAGTTGTATAGATATACTAAAGTTTAAACGCATTAATTCTCTAATGACATAGAGTAAGTAAATAAGTAAGTCTCTCAAAAATTGATCATCTATTTCCTTTAATCTCTTAGTGGGCATGTTTGTACAACAATGATCTATCTCTATTATCTTATACTCAATAATGAATATTTAACCATTTTATTGGTTTTAAATGAGTAATTTAATATCAATGCGATGACCTGAAGATGTGCAACCCCTAGTAAAATGTAGAAAATTTTAACTGGAAGTCTAAATTTTAATACGAAGTGTTGACGCTTGTGGACCCAATAGCGACCTTTTTTATTGGTCCAAATATAGAAATGAGGACTTTAATCCTTAAAAAATAAAATTATAAAATTTAAAACCGGGAGTCAAAAAAAGTATTACGTAACTATAGCGTAATTTGTGCTCGGGTTTGATAGTGTATATTACTTAGTTTCACATATATAACGAGTTTTGAGTAAATATCTCCATCTTTGAACAATGATCAGCTTCGGTGGCGTAGTTAGTTAACGCTCTAGTTTCGTGTTGAGCTAGACTGCTGAGCAAAGGGAGATCGAGTTTCACATCTCGCTCGGGTGAACTAGGGGTGGTTTTCCCTAAATGATTTTCAATTCCTCCTCCACGTAAAGGTGGGTTCCCTTCCTCTATATTCAACCTTCCCAATTCCTATCTCATTAGCGTAATTAGTACTCAAACCTATAACTCTAATGTGTATTATGACGCGATGCTAAGTATTATTCAGACAATGGAGCGAGAAAGTCAGTGCAGAGTTCTGTACCATTTATTTTTAAATATATTAAAACCACTGATTATAAATTTGTAATTAATTCAATAATAGATTCGGATTCGATGTATGTAATTCTAAATTCGAATTTATAATTCACATTAGCTTAACAAATTAATATAATCAGACCGGGAACCAACTGCAGGGTAGCAAGGGCGTCCCTAGGATTTTTCTCCAGGGCTGGCAAACTAGGGGTCTGGAGGGTCTTGAATATACCCCAGTACGGTAGGGCATCCCAGGGTCCTCCCCCGGGAAAATTGATTAAATTGAAGCCTTCAAACACGCTTTTTAAGGCAATCCTTTTCTCCTGAAAATAAGGTAAAACATAAGAAAAATGTTTCAAACTTCTCATATCTATATAACCTCAGAATCTCAGGGGGCAACTGTCCCCCTGGTTCCCCCCTACGCGCACCCTAGCGTAGTAGAGTGAATGACGTTGGGTATAGTTATTTAAGACAGGGAATATCTTGTACTATTTAAAAAAAGTAGTTAGGCCCACATTTTTGTAAATATTAATCAAAATTTTCACTATGATTATAAAAGTGCTATTATCTTTATTTGATGTTTTACCTTTTGATGTTAGGGCTATTAATTAGGCCAACATTAATTTTTTCTAGTGAACCTAGAAAGTATATAAAGTGATTTTATATATATATATATATATATATATATATATTTATTTTTTTAAAAAATATTTTACTATTGGATTGGATTTAAAACTTAGCATTGTAGGATAAAAAACACAAATTCGATTTAAAATACTATCATAAATCCCCTAAAATAAAATAAATTATTTTATTCAAACATATTTTTAAAATAATGTATTTAGTCCAATTATTTTTAAATCATCAAATTTGATTCGATGAATAAATTATAAGATTCGATTCGGATCCAACTCGAAAATATTTTAGTCATGAGATTTGATTCGGATTCGATTTAAGTTAATTAGTCAAGACTCGAATTTTACTCGAAATCAAAAATCTTGGATTTTAACAGGCTTAAAATTAGATAAGAGAATTCATAATATGTATTAATTTATCCAATACAAATTTTAATTTCTAGTTTTTTTAAGGGTGAATAGTTTAAAAAAAGAAAGCGTACAGTAATTATAAGCTTACACGTGTGTTTGTAATTCATTTTTATGTTAGCAACAAATATTTATTTTACATGTATTTTCTTAAAACATAATTTTCTCATGGAATTTTAAAAGATTCATACATTCTTTTAGAAGTAACTTGGTTAAAAATATATCATTTTTAGTGAGAAAAATCTTTATTAATCTGTGTCTAAGTGAACACGTTGCTTCTTCCATTTAACATAATATACCACACCTTAATTACCGGTCGCTTACCCTGAAAGGTGAAAGCTTCACTATTAATTTGACTAATTGATTGATTTGATTGATTTAACTAATTTGACTAATTGAATAATTTAATTAATTTAAAGATTAATTATAAGAAACAAACGTCTACGTTATAACCCAATACTTTTAAAAAATACTTAAATAATTAAAACAACAATCTAACTAAACTTCAAACAAACTTTGTCTTCATAACAGATAATAAAGAATAAAACATCCAGTTTTGGTGATCAAATTGTATAAGACGTCACTTGCACAATATACAATACTGCTGATTGAGCAGGGATCGGGTTTCGAGACCCAGTTGAGTGTACTTAGGGTGGTTTTCCCTAAATGGTTTTCCACTCTTCCTCCACGTAAATCTGGATATATTCCCTCTAGATTCCACCTTCCTCTACCTTGAAAAACAAGCACAAATAGCTAATATGCTTATAATGCGCTAGTTATACGTGTTAACAACAAAACAATAAAACGTGATAAAAGACCAGCGTTTTAAAAAACAACAAATAAGAACAACATTTTGAGTGACTGTTGACGGTGAACTGGAGAATGTTATAAAATAACTTCCTTTGTCCCGCTCTAGACATTCGCTTTGTGCCAATAACTTAATATCGCCCGTCGACTTTATAGCACTTCATTGTGGCAAATAATCTTAATGGCTGTGTTTTCATGTTTGTGTTTTCAAAGAATCACATCTAGCTAGAACAAATAGGTTCATGGGTTGCGGTTGAACCACAGAGCAGCCTTTATTCCACCCCCTACTCCTCCTTCAAACTGAGACAAATATCTCGGTCCATGGATTTATGTCTCGGAGACAACATCTTGGAGGGAGAGAGTCAGAAACTGAAATTAAATTCCTGCTAGTTTCCATGTGTCGCCCATGTGTGTATCTGACCTTTCAGTTTGTTGAAACAAATAAGGGAAAGAGGAAACTCCCAACAATTTTACAACAAAGTATAGTAAATACTAAGCTCATAGAAAGTCTACTTTATGCAAAGCACCGTATTTTCAAAATAATATGTTGTTCAAGATAATTGCTCTGTGGGCAGTGGCGTCTCCAAAAAACAGGTTAGGACCAGTGTCATGTCGTGGAGTGTTGTCACGGTAATCAGAGCTAGTCTAAACTGCAGAACGAATCTCATTTGTCAGGTATCAACAGATATATAATTCCTATATAATGTATGTAGGGCATTTACTGTGTATGATTGGTAAAATGGGGAATCAAGTGGTCTATGTCATGTCACAGGTGAAGATTTCTAATCTAATCTGTTCTAATCACCCCGGAAACATTCCATTTTACACCATTGGTTAGGACACACCCAGTTGAAACCCAGTTTGGTGGTCGGACTATCGAAAGTCTAGTAAGTACTTGGACACAGTTTCTGGATTTTTTTTGCAAACGTATGCAAATGAAGTTGCTCTTGTTTCGTAAATATTTTGAAGTTTTTTTTTTCTCTAAACGCTTTGGTATATGTTCGCAAACTGTTTGAAATGAGATTGCCTGTTTTCTTTACATTTGCCATAGAGAAAACACTATTTCTTGTGACCCATTTTAAATTTCTTATAAGAAACAATGTTTGAGTGTCTGGAAACCTTTTGACCACAAGTAACGTGGGTCAGTCTGTTTCTGCTGTTTACACAGAGCACATCAATTCTTGATTTTCCTGTTTTGTTCTAGTGTGTCATGACGTGGACAAACTGGGCCCGTGGTGTAGTGGGATAAGAGCTTAGGGATTCTGGGTTAGATTCCCGGCTGGTACTTTGGGTATTATTCCCGAAAGGCGAATTACCCCAATGGTCACCAGGGTTTAGCAAGTTAGGCCTAAGTTAGGTTTAAGTGTTTCCACTGGTTCCATACCCTCATACTCACTATCATCATCATACTCACTATCATCATACTCATTATCATCATCATACTCACTATCATCATACTCATTATCATTATCATACTCACTATCATAATCATACAGACTATCACCAGCATATTTAATATTATCATCATACTCACTATCATCATCATACTCAATATCATCATACTCATTATCATCATCATACTCACTATCATCATCATAGAGACTATCACAATCATATTTAATATTATCATCATACTCACTATCATCATCATACTCAATATCATCATCATACAGACTATCACCATCATATTTAATATTATCATCATACTCAATATCATCATCATATAGACTATCACCATCATATTTAATATCATCATCATACTCAATATCATCATACTCACTATCACCATCACCTCATCTCATTGGGACATGGAAAGAACCTCCACGGAAATGATGTACGATTAGTACATTCGGGCGTCCCCTGGACAACGGTACATATTAGTACTGGCTAATCTTTCCACTACTGGGCTACAAATGATGCAGCTCAGACGTGCAATATTATTATTATTTTGTTGTGGACAGTTGATTAAACTATTAAACTGCTATAAATATTTCCTAGCAATACAATGTTGTGGGATGTGACGTATGAAGGTTTTAAAAATCGCGTTCAAAATAAAATGTGTTAAATGCAATCAATGAAAAGTTCTCACTTAGTGCAAGTAAATCTGAAAAAAGTTTAAGGACTATAGTGCAGTTTCATAAAGAGATGAGGAATTATTTAAAATAAAGAGAGAAAAAATGGAAAGGAAACAATTTTTGACCATTGAAGCGTGAACGCGAAACAATATTTATTTAAATGTTAGCAAACAATGAGACAACAATTGCTTCCCATTTTTGCAAACTTTTCCTCTATGTTTGTGAGCGACAGGAAACATTTTATAAACATCAAGAAATAGTTTCCGGATAAAGCTTGCGAGCATGGTTTCAAAGTTTATACTAGGATTAAGGCTTCAGTTATCAAACATTTTGATCTCCGAAGCCCTTTTCACACCTACAATGTTTTGCGTAACCCCAAAATGTTTGTTTGCATATGATTACCACATTCAAATCCAAAACATTGATAACATTTTGAATATATATATTCAATCATTTAGTTTTAGTAAACAACAAGTAAATAAAACCATTTGTTAAACACAAACAATTTTATATTTTTTTCTAAAACAATAATTTTGGTGACCAAATTGGAATTATGAATTAAACAGCAAAGCTATTATAGTTGTTAAGTACGGTTATCACTGCATCTAAATATAATAATATTCTTTGAATTGAAAAAATGACACCTGGATATGGGAATCGAACCAAGGACCTTTGGATTAGTACGCCAATGTTCTTAAAGGTGATGTGATATCCTTTTATAATTTGAAAGTAAAGATTGTTCACATTAAGAAGTATTAAAAAAAACCTTTCTTTTGTACTCGTGATAAAATGTCTTCCTTTAGTGACACGATTTCATAATGTATGATTTGATTGTTGATAAACAAAGTATCATAGTCCTAAGATTTAATTGTTTACTGGAATATTCTTAAGATATTTTTGATAGCTAGAAAAGCTACTAAAAATACTTTCACACATTAATTTGTCAAGCCATGGGTCTGCTGCTGTCCCTTCTGATATATATTATCAATAGCTATGACATAGAGCTAATAATATACTAAAATGTTATCAAAGTTATCATGTTTATGACAGACATTCTATGGTTATTAAGATTGTGTGCGTGGAAAAAATAAAATAAGCCATAAATAAATATGTAATTTATCTTAAACGTAACAGTTTTTTTTGTTATAAGAACTTCAAAGATATTGATTGACCTTAGCTCACCTTTCCCTCAATACCCCTGTTCAACCTTCTCGGAATCAAACGACCTTCCCATCACGAGAAAAATAGACCAGAAGAGACTGACGCTTATTTTTTTCACTTGCCCAGAGTAGTGAGTAGCTTCAAAAATTGAAAAGTAATATCATTTCGCAAACATATATTAGTTTTTATAATTATACTTATTTTGATCAAGTAAAGCAATCATGTTTTGTGTATATTTATATTTCACTTGTCCTGACACGTATTCATTAAAACCACATTGCAGCTTATTTATATCAATTCCTACACTATATCTTAGTTGGTAGCATATCTACTCACAGAGAAAAGGGTCCCGCTTTCGATTGCTGACACGGACGAAAAATTTGGCATTTGTTAAATCGGAATTTACCCTTTCACAATGATAAATCAACTGCCAGGGGACTAGGTATTTTGTTTGTTCTAGACATAAACTCGATTTTAAGTCGGATTCTGATATAATCAGTTTACTTTAAAAAGTAGACGTTAAATACCCTTAATATAAAATACCAGCTATTAAAACCATTTAACTCACAGTATCACAAAACAGAATATTTATATTATATAAAATGTATTACTATACCAGTTGTTTTATTACAATAATATATCTTTTATAGCTAGATAAAATCAATATTTGGTACAAGTTCCATGTTTAAAAACCAAGAGCTATATGCTTCCAATAAGATATAGGTCTGCATGTAATCTGGAACTGTTTAAGGAGCTGCAAAAGTACTGTACATTCGTTTAAATAAATAAATTTTAGAATAAGTTTCAAAACTAGCTCAAAAAGCCAATTTAATATTTGAAGGTCATTTAAATTTGAACTATAATAATGGAATACATATTTAAAAATATTCAAAACTTTATAAAACGATAGAGTCGTTTTATTTGCAACAATTCAAGATTTAAAATTGCATTGCATTCCTTTGACCATACGTCAAAAGCTAATTAGCAAGCTTAATCTTAATTTCTGTTAGCTATCTTCAGAATATATACGAAACCAGTTCCAATTTGTCTTTATCACACGCAACACAGTTGAGTATAGTTTCTTTCGTGACTAGACACAATATTGGCTTATTTATACCGTCACAGCTCTCGGTATAACTGGAATTCTGTTTTCCGTTATACGTTTCCTGCCGCTCCCATCAAAGTTTCATTCAATACGTCGATCCATTCCCCCTGAGTGGGAAAGAGACATCCCACGCCCAGACAAAACCAACATTTCACACATATTCTGAGCGTGATAAAACTCCTTTCCTCTCACCCTCCCAAACCCTTCGCTCGGGGCCTTATACGCCCATACCTAGTTTGTCTTCCTTGTCGTAAGCGGTGGGCAATTGATGGAGGTCGGGTGTGAAGGTCAACGAAATGATTTCTTTACAACACCTCCCACCATTATTACTTTATATTTTTTTTAATTACGAAGAATTAAAAAAAAACCTGTTTTTATGACGGTGAGAGAAAACTGTAATCCCCGAATTGATGGTTCGAGGAAACCTTATTTGAGGCATTAAATTATTCGTCAATTATTAAATTTTTATAGTTAAATGGTAATGAATTGCTCTGTACGTGTTTTATGGCTTCTTGACCGAATTAACGAAAACGCTTCAAACGTTTCAATAAGATTTGGACTATGGACTTGAGTGTACGATTATAACTACAGCGGATAGGAATTTTAAATGGGTTGAAATCCCAGCCAATTGAACATAAGGAAAAGCTCGTAAATGTTATTTTCACTGAGATGTTATCATTTTATCTATATAATTATATGCATGTATTCGTCATGACTTTCTTACGTAATATTTTGTGTTTAATGTTTCAATAAAATCAACAACATTTATATATTATTTTTTTTACTTTTTTATAGTTGTGTTCTCACAAAGGTAACCAACAAAATCATTTTAAGAATTAGGAATGATTTGGGTAGCCTGGTGTAAAGTCAACAGCATTAGTACGGGGATAAGATGATAAATTTTTACCGAGGACACATAATAGACAATCTTCCTCCAGTGAACCCAGCCGGGGTTCGTAACTGGGTCCATCAGTCAAAGCTTCCCAATTATATTGCGAGTCTCATGCTTCATACATCATGGCCACCACTGCTTGTTACAATTCACTGCCACTAAATATATTTGTGCACCATTATTTTACTAGTCGTTGATAAAAATACAAACTAGGTGAAAGTGTGTGGTATTGCACAGCTGAAATTAGCGGTGTCGTTGAATTTCTCTTTAAATTTGAAATCTAAATTTCTCTGTGGTGATCACGTTAACTAAAGAATAATAGTCAATTTTATGTTAAACAGTATACACGGATGGATTAAATAGCTAAGATATTATATTTTATAATTACGGTTAGAGCCGCATCTAAATATCACATTCTTTTAAATTAAAAGGTGATACCTGGACACGGGAACCGAACCCGGGACCTTTGGCTTAGTGCACCGTGCCCAGGGTAATTCTACACTCTATCTTAAAATATGAGTGAAGAATGACCCTGAGTATGGGACGATTCCTGGATAGATCAGTGGTTAGAAGAGCATTGACGTACTAAGCCAAAAGTCCCTGTGTCCAGGTGTCATTTTTCAATTTAAAAGAAAGTATATATTGAAATTTAACCGTTAATTATAGTTTTATAACGAGACCAACCAGTGATCATGTGGCTTAGATCGTCAGGATCGCAATAGATGTAGAGGTAAATAAATACACATGTAGATCACACCCTTAAATTTATTTAAGTTCCGTTTTAAAGTTTCAGTTTATTTGTTTCTTAATTTTAAAGCTACCATCATTGGTGGTTATGTCGTTTAAGACCACAGGCTCTCAATATATGTAGAAACTTACACACATTCTTGAGTTAACACCCTCAGTTTTACCTAACTACGTATGCAAAGGTTTCATATTTTTAGGTTTCTTGGTCTTAGCGTTATAAAATTAACAAAACACATTATATTTTATTTAAATGATATTGCTCAAGATTTATGGAAAAAGATTAATAAAAACGTTTCTAAAGAAAATCAACCAGTATTCGTCTGATAGGTTGATGCTAAGCTACACTAGTAAATCTAGCCGAGGATTGAACCAAATCAAATAATTCAGAGCCAGCATTGCTGTATTCTTTAAACTTTTACGGTAGGTGTACTCTTTTTAAAATCCTAACTGTAGACTACTTATTTTTAGCAAATATACCACCTCTAATAATCTCCACGATGTACTTGAGGTAAGTAATATTGGGGAGTCCAAAACTTTATTAACTACTCATGTGCTAAATTATTGTTTAAACTTTTATAGTGTTAAATAAAAATGTAATATGTAACCAACTAATAGTTAACAACAAGATCAAAGTAAATGTTTCAATTGAAATAGAAATCTAATGTAATTTTACTCTACATAGAAATTACTATTTGTACATAGTAGAACTCATCCGGAAAACTATTAATTATTATTTTTATAGTGGTTTAATTAATTACTCATAATAAACAATTTATATATATATTCTTATTCTAATTTGTTTTAGTCTTATTAAAGTAATATACTTACTATACATAGACTAATATAGGCTTAGCATTAGTTTTATTAAAATCTGACATCATAATCACGATTATAAAGATGGTTGTAGTTATTAAATATATTATAAAATAAAAGAATTTTATAAAACACATATATTTATATAAAAACCAAGACAATTAGTTATAATACTATATATGAATTAATACTATTTAGAGCCCATTATCTTGACTGAGTAAGCTATATGAATGAGCCCCCATTGTGATACATGTTTAATATTAGGGTATATGTCATTTACCTCTCTCTCTCTCTCTCTATATATATATATATATNTATATATATAATATAAAGATAGTGAGCCATACTGCCATTTGTCGGCTCGTGGCATAAGTCGAATTCAGGCTGGATAGAGTGAGGGAGTTTTTTAATTAAATCTTTTCCCCATCTCCCTTAACGAAAATGCGGGTACGTTTTATATATAAATTCTACCTTCCTTATTACTATTTCATTCGTGAAATTAATTCAAAAAGACCGGATGAGTAGTAAGATGCCAAGTAAATCAAAAATAGTGCGCCATTATTCGATGACATTATTTTATTGATTGGAATTTTTTAACAGCGTGTCTCACTGCCTGTTCAGGTTATACGCATGTATACTAGTTACGTTGATGATTTAGGGATGAGGAAGGTTGAATTTAGAGGAAGTGTACCCACATTTGCATGGAGGAAGAGTGAAAAACAATTTTAGAAAATCATACTAAGTACACCCAACTGGGATTAGAGCCCCGATCTCCCTGTCATCGGCAGTCTAGTTAAACGTGTGAGTGATGCCTTAGACCATGCGGCCACCAAAGCAGGTAATTGTTCATTATTGTATTTCACAATATTTTTAATTTTATAAGAAGCAAAGATCTAAGCAAATGTAATGTCATGATGCCATTGTGCTGTGCATCAGCTTCCCAATGTTTATATTTACTAAGTAGATTCATGGAAATGTATTTAGCAATTACATTTAGCATTCACATACGACTGGGATTTTCCAATAAACGACATGTTGCAACATACTCACTTCCTAACTTTTCCTAGAATACACCAAGTCAACAATCATAATGGTTATTATTCAAAGCTTGGTTCTCTATATTTAAATATTTTAATTTTAGAACCGTATCTTACTACCCCTTTGGATCGTACACATATGCACTAATTACGCTTATGTGTTAGGGATAAATAAGGTTGAGTTTGAGAGGAAGTGTACACTTATTTGAATGGTGAGATAGTGGAAAATATTTAGAAAAAATAAACCTACATTACATCCAACCGGGATTCCAACCCCGATATTTCCGTCAAAGGCAGTCTAAAGGCCGGTACACACATAATTCTAAGCTAAATTAAGCAATAATCCATCTTTTCCCTCAAGAATTCAGTGTTGTTTCTTTCTGGTCTGCTCCAGTGAAGTTTAATTATGACGGCGTTCTCCAAAATGTCTTGTTTGGGCTCAGGTGATAGTACTGAGGAAGAGAAGATGCTGCTGTTAGCAGCTGATTTGTAAGATGAAGACAATTTAGGAGGTGGAGGTATGACTTGTTCAATTAATGCTTCCATTTTAATATAAAAAACATTTGTTAAATATAAAATCTAAATAGAATATTACTTAAATACACGTGAAACAAACTGAAAAAACAAAACTTCCATACCTCATTAGTTATTTCACCAAACCAGCACTGCGTCTGTTTAACACGGAGCCCAAGTTGCGTTATGCGCATGCGCAACGTAAGATGGCTCAAGATGGGAGATGGAAAAATTGCCCCGCCAGCAATCGGAAAAAACATAGCATGGCGTAGCAAGGTATAGCATAGCTTAGAATAGCTTAGTTTAGCTTTCTGTGTGAACCAACACATTTAAACATTTGGTCCGTTATTTTTCTGAACAGTTATCAGAGCAAATATTAGCTTAGATTAGCGTTCTGTGTGTACCAGCCTTAAGTCTATTGCGAGAGTAACGCCTTAGTTTAGATGCTTAGAGTGGGTATTTGAATAATTATCTAGAATAATAAATTAGTATCTTAAAAACAACCAAAAAACTAACCATTATCACGGTTTGGGACATAATTTCTTATTTTAAATAATTCATTATTGATTTTAGATACAATTGATTGACAAAAGTCTTCGGTGTTTGGTTATTGGCTATGAGCCTATGACTGAAAAAACCTAATTTGGCGTTATTTAATGTTCATGATTCATTAATAGCAGGGAGACCATGTGCTGTGTTTATTTTGTAACTAAGCTAGTTTGAAAATCTTGCGATGATATCACTTTTGTTCAAAATGTCAATGTCAAAGCCAAAATCAGCATTGGGTGGAATAAGCGCGTTTACTTTATAGGATAGACTCTCAAAATATAATAAAATAAAATAAAGAAGTTTTTTAAAATACGAGTATATGCCATCCATTATAACATTCTCATTTTAAGAGAAAATATTGTGATCGTGAAAAAAATTGATCTTGAGATTATGACGAGTCCTTACGTTTTATGTGAACACGAACTCAAAAACTTGGGTTTTACAATTTTGTTTGTCAATCTGTTCCTGGCCAAGGATCCAAAAGGGTTTGTTGGATATTTTCAAACATGATATTTAGATATTATAGGGCTATATAAAAAACGGTTGTTTTCTACCCAGGCTCTTCAATTAAGAGTATTATACTAATGAGTGGTTATTTTGAATTCCAAATAATTGAAAATGGCTCTAACTCTTTTATTTAAAGTACAGATCTAGGATTTATTTTACATGAAAAATAACACTATATAATTTGTTTTTGGGCAAAAATTTGTTGAATGGTAGTTAACTGATGAGATATTTTTGAAAATTCTAAATATATTGAAAAAGCTCAAACTTTTTTCACAATTTATATCTTAAGATTATATGGTATGAAAAATAACTATGTATAATTGTTTTTGTGGTAAAATATCATTTATGCGTATTGGGTAGTTTACTGAAGATTGATTTTTTTAAATCTTTAGATATTAAAAAAATTCCATAACGATTTGGTTCCAAATGGGTAGCTTGGGAGTGTTAAACATGACAAATAACAGTGTATACTAGGTTTTGGGTAGAAATTAGATAAGGGATTGTTCACTGATGAGTGATTTTTGAAAATTTGAATATTTTTAAAATGGATATAGCGATTTTGCTTAAAATAAATATTTAGGAAGTGTTTGACATTAACATGACAAATAAAGCTGTATGCTTCTTTGTTTGGGAAAAAATGTGTTATGGTCAGTTTACTGATTACTTATATTTTAAGAAATAGCTTTAGCGATTTGGTTCAAAATGGGTACCTATCTGTTAAGTTGCTTGTGTTATAAATATTTATATACATTTATTTTTCTAAAAGTAGTATTTAATAGTAATAGTTAATTAATCACTGAATTTCGTAGAGTTAAAAAAATAGTCTAATGTATCTTTATTGATCTAAAATGAATTAATTTAACGGTGGTTTACTAAGGATTAAATTATTATAAATAAATATAATTTTTTTAAAATTAACCTTGAAACATGAATTTAAATTGGGAGTTTGGGAATAATTTTACATTATAAATAAGAATACAGTTTTATTTTTACAATAATAACAAATAATTTTAGGACCATTTACACATAATAAGTTTTTTAATTTTTTTTTTTTTAAATTCATCCAAGAAATTTGATTTAAAATTGATATATAAAGAATGATTTTTTTTATTTAAATGTTAATGTGTTTGTCTTTGCGAGGAAAACATACTTAAGGGTAGTTTCCTCATTGTATTGTAGAATTAATTTCATCTCTGACCCATTGAGAATAATTTTCAAGGTCTTAGTGAGGTAAAATAAAATAAAAAAAGTGTTATCTCATTTAATAAATAAAATAATAAAACATGTTTTTACTTGTATAGTAGTCTTTATAGGTGTAGTTGGTGACCTGATGGTCTAGGGGTAAGGTGTCAGACTTCTGTGCTGAGGGTCCGGGGTTCAATCCTCGGTCCCGGCACAGATTTATCTGATTACCAAACCCTTCCTTCACCTCTGACAAGATGTGTATTAATCACAACTTGTGAATGTGAGGAATGCCAGGCCTCTACCGTGGTTCTTCGGATTCCACGTTAAACTGTAGGTCCTCCATTTCATCTCACAATCACCCTACCATTACACATTAGCGTAAGTGCGTATAACCCGAACAGGTAGTAAGACGCGGTGCTAATAATAATAATACAGGCGTAGTTCTGTTCCTTCACGACAACTCAAGGAAGGGCGTATGAGTGCAATAGCCTAGTTCAAACCTGGCTTACAAATCTTTCATTTATCTATCTGTCCATCTATATATATATATATATCTGATCATCTATCTGTCCATATATCTACATACCTAGCGTAACTTAACCTTTCATGCGCTGATGATTTTTTATTTAAGTTTGTGGATGAGTCTTTTTATTTAGGTTTGTAATTTCCTGTGCAAGGCTCTTCCTGCTGCCGTGGACTTTCTTGTAACAGAGGGGGTTAGTTTTTGACCCCCACCACCATAAAAGTGGTGGAACTAAGTTATTGCACTAGGAACTAGACAATTGCTATCGGACTACTTAACTCCATGGAGGAACTCTACATAACCGGTCTCTACAAATACAAATCTTTAATCATCTATCCCCTCAATTTTGGCTTTACGTTGGTGATATTAAAATCACTAATCAATATTTACTCAAAATAAGCAATGTGTTTGTAATTAATACATATTTGATTGTTAAAGAGGCTTTATGTATTTATGTAAAATAATAATATACTTTATAAACAATACTTATTAAAATAGTTTTATTTAAATATACAAAAATTGAAACTGGAGAATTCTATAGTACTTTTACCATTGACTATGTCTGTATTCACAGCTTCAACATAATAACTTTGCAGAAAATATATATTAAAATACGGTCGTAAAACACTGACAGCACACACAACATTTTATTTTCCAATAACCAAATAATGCACAATATTTTTGTGTACCACGTTATACTACCCATTTGGGCTACATAAATATTTAATTTAATTGGATAGTGATAAAGAAGATATATTTTAAAGAAAACATAATCTCACTTTCATGGAGGCAGAGTTGAGATGTATAAAATTTATATAATAGAATAAAATAAATACATCCAACAATAGGTCCCTGTGAACCCCGAATTCCCTGTCACAGACAGTACAACATATTGCAAGAGTGGTATCTTAAACTATTTGACCACTGATACGGGTGTATTTACAATTATTACAACTAATTTTACTCGATAAAAAATAATATGAAAACATAGCTGCAGTTGCTTAGAGACAGGTCTAATTACTATCGGCGTCACTCTCGTAACATTTGAATGGCACAGGAGTAAAAGGAGAACATTTTAATTTTAATTAAAATGGAGCCAGTTCTGCCATCTTTTGGACAATCATGATACCTTTCTAATACACTTTAGATTATGGATAAAGGAATTTTCTGTCATATTAAAATTAATTTTAAAAAATTTCTTGGGTCCTTAAGGGGGTTGAAGTATATAAAAGTAGTTGTCCTGGAAGGTATGTGTAAGTTGACCTTCCCCCTTTTTCCCCTGTAATCTTCATATTGGACTGTTTATGATGGGAAGATGAAGATTCTAGTCTCAGGTGGATATAATGAGGGTGGTTCTCTGTAAAGGATTTATAGCACTATCACCATACAAATGTGGGTATATTTCCTTTAATTGTACCTTCATATTTCTTTATTAATTAGCGTAATTAATAAATATTCTATCACATGGTTTAAGGCATCGCTCTCGCAATAGATTGGACAGCAAGTGACGTGAATATCGAGGTCAGAGTCCCGATAGCGTGTACTAAATGGGTTTTCTAAATGTTTTTCCACTCTCTCTCCCTGAAAATAAGGGTATATTTCTTCTTAATTCAACCTTACTCAATCCTAACAGATTAACCGTACGTAAGCGTATAGCCCTAACAAGTAGTAAGAAGCTGTGCTAAGAAATCGTTTATCCCACCAGAGTAAGTTAATGGTTCATTATATGTTTAATGGGGAAGGTTGCACATCTTGCTGCACTATATCTCAGTTAATTTCTTCCCACTGCCAACGTAAAGGTTTTAATTACACTGATGCATTACATCACCAGTTTGACTGATCAAGCAAGAGATCGTCATTTGGTGTTGAGAACTACGGCGATACATGTTTACCGTGACCTTGACCAATCAATGGACAGGAACTAGGTAATAAATGTACTTAATTAGTTGATAAAGATATACATCGGTATAGAAACAGTCACTTATATTAATATTAGGCATATATCTAAACACACTTAAAATAAATGGTAAGACACAATCCTACAAACTTTCTCGTATTTTCTATTATAGCTTGGAAGAAAAATGTTCGAAAATAGATTTTCAATAAAATAAACTTAAAGTTTTCCTCGTATAAATAAAAACGTCATCTTGTTAATCACAATAAACACTTTTTATATATACATTTTAAATCAAATTGTTCAAATTTTACAAACAAATTAAAATTTTCAAAAATAAGTTATTTGTAAACTACCCTGAAATAATTTTTAATCTGAAAAAATAAAAAAATATATTCTTATTTATCATAAAAATGATTCCCAGCTAGGTCAAATTCAAAGTATTTACACTTTGTATAATTTGTCACAAGTAATCTACTCTTAAATTAATTTATTTTAGAAAAATAAACATACATTTACTATTGATAATATAAAATAGTCACCCGATTAAAATTTTGAACAGAATTGTCAGGGATATTTTTTTAACTATTCAAATTTATCAGTTAACTATGGAATAATTTTTTTCAATAACAAATGTATAAAATTATTTATAATGCACACAACTTAACATAAACCCATTTTGAACTAAACTACCAGAGCCATTTTTTTAAATATTAAAAGTTTAAAAAATACATTCTTTTATAAACTACCCTTAAACAAATCGTCCCCTAAAATACAAGTGTATAGTTTTATTTGTCATTTCAAACACACGTCAGATATAGATTTTAAACAAAATTATTTAAGCCATTTTCATAATATTTCGAATTTTCCAAAATCATTGATCAGTTAACTATCATTTAACAAATTTTTACTCAGAAACCCAAGTGAACAGTGCTATTTGTAAGTTCAAATACTCCCTAGGTATCCATTTTAAGCAATCATCAGAGCCATTTTAGAAAATTTTGGAATTCAAAAAATTACTTATCAGTAAACTATCATTTTGACCCGTTTCAGTAGTCATACTATCTAACGCGCTACTCTCGTGTTGGACTATACTGCCGAAGACGAGGAGATTGGGGTTCGATCCTGGCCAGGTGCACTGAGGGAGGTTTTTTTCCTTAATGGTTTTCCACTCTCCCCCTACCCAAATACTGGTGCACTTTCTATAAATTAACTCCTTCCTAATCCCTAATACATTATTGTAATTAGTACATAGGCGTACCCAAACGGGTAGTAAGACGCGGTGCTAAACATATTAATCTATCCTTAATTTGAGGGCTAGAGTAAAATAAAAAAAATATTCCGAGGTATATAACATTTAGATATAGAATTTGAACCAAATCTATCAAACCATTTCAGATGTGTGGCCAGGAAAATACTGACAGACGGACACGGATACAAACACTTTTTTGAGTTCGGGCACACATAAAAAGTAAAGATTCATCATAATCTAGAGATCAGCAAATATCACTATTACAATACATTTTCTTAATTTATGGGAAAGTGAAATTACGTATTGTAGAATTAAATATTGCGTTAGAGCTGAACGTCTGCACGGTAAGTTCTCGCTTATCGAGGCGGCCCCCTTGAGTTGCTCAAACAAACTGTATGGCGCACTGTTATTTTTGTTGTCACTCTTATGTTAGACTCAATTACTGTGGCTGGGGAAATCAATATTTGAATCCCAATCGGTTGTAGTTAGGGTGAATTTTACTATTGTTTTCACACCCTCCCTTAGATAAAATGTCAGTTCATTTCCTTTAAAATTCTACCTTCCTCTTTCTTACACAACACTAGCGTGATTAATGTTTGCTATGAGCCCAAACGGGTACTAAGAATAATTAAAATAAAATATACATCACTAGCACTTCAATCCCTGAACATACATGGTATTTACGAGACGTGTTCTGTATTTGTTCGTTGCAATTATCTTTATTTCTGCGTCACCACGAGATAAAGAAAATTTAGCTGCCGACAGGAATATTACATTTTACCGAAATATTAAAACATGTGAACCATTTCGTTGCATAATAGTCTTACTAAATTAAAGACACACTTTCTCCATCATAACCTTCTTTCTCTGTTAGAACGTGGAGAGGATGGAGTGGAGTGGAGAGTGATTGGTCTGTTGGAGAAAGGGAAAGTATATCCATAAGTGCTGGTAGTCAAAATATACATTCCCGTAAACATGCACTAAACGGACGGAACATATTCAAAATGGCGTTTAGTTGACTTTTTTATAGCTCTATTTTGAAGAAACACTTAGGTAAAGGGGATTGCATGCCATTATAATATTGGTTGTTTCAGGCGCTTTAGTAAAAATTGGGTTACTAGCGTCTTGGATCTAATTTATATATACATTTAAACCCATCAGAATTCAAACTTTAGGACTCTAGTTGAATTTGGTGCACTGAAAATTTATAAATAGTTCCAAGACTAGCATTACTGTTTAAATACCGGTTCATAGTTTGATGGTTAGCCTTATCGGTTAAATAAAAGTATATGGTTCCAAAACTAACATTGTTACTGGAATAAAGTTCGTTGTCCTGAAACTAACATTTGTCTGGAATAAAGTTTGTAATCCTAAAACTAACACTGTGCCTGGAATAAAGTTCGTTGTCCTAAAACTAACATTTGTCTGGAATAAAGTTTGTAGTCCTAAAACAAACATTGTGCCTGGAATCAAGGTCGTTGCCCTAAAGCTAACATTGTTGCGGTAATAATAGCGTCTCAAAGTCCCAAAATTAAAATGGTTTTTGTATTTTATAGTTCATATAGTTAATATTGTTGCTGGAATACCAGTTTATAGTACCAAACAACTAACTTAATGCATATTTAAATAAGAATACACAATAGAAACAAACATTGTTGACGCACTATAGCAGTGTTTTATTGTTATGTAAACCAAGATAAGTTTATTGACGCTATAAAAGTGTTAAACTTCAGTAAAACTGTTAGTGTAGCTTATAATAATAATTATAATGGACATGTTTTGGAAGGTCAGCAACAATATTAAACATTGTTGGGGACCTTCAATAACATTTTGTTTTGGAAATATATAGGCCTATTGTTGTTATTGTTACAATTTCCCAGATAAATAAAGAACGTACTCAGAATAATTATCTGCACACCGAAGTGAAACTGTGAACGTGCGTGACCTTGGCGGTTCGTAAACGTGTGATTCATTGGGTGCTGGACCAAAGAGTACGTACACACACCTTGCAGCTCCCAGCTGGCGACTGCTTGCACTGTCCAGAGGTAGTTCCTACAAGTCAAGGTCATCACACACGCTTCAGTGCTCGAATGGCCTAAAGGCGTCACTCTCGCAACATACTCAACTGATGATGATGGGGAGGTCGGGGTTTGAATCCGGGTCGGGTGTATTGACAGTGGTTTTTCTTTAACAGTTTCGCACTCTTCCTATACGCAAATGTGAGTGAAATCCTTATAAACCCAACCTTACTCATTCTTTTAACATTAATGTAATCAGTACATAATAGTTTGGAGGACGGGTAGTAAGACGTGGTGCTAAAAAGTAATATTATGGTTTACCTTCCAGTGGTACTTGATCGCCAGGTAGATCTTTGAACAACAATTATAAAGTCCTTCTGATATTTGGTATGATTTGAAATGTATTTAACTTTTCTTCTGTGCATAGTTTTATGCCACACAATTTGATTTTCTCTCTTTTTTTAAAAAAAATTTAGCTCAATTCTAACGTCCAACTTGGACTTTTAAAGTTTTGTCATTAGAGCGTTTACTTATTTATTCGAACTGATTCCGAGCTTAGTTCCCAATAAAATTGAATGTATTCCTGTTTCTTAACCATTCATATATATCGTATGGAGTCTGGTGGTTGTGTATAGCCTACAGCTAAGTTAAGGCAGTAAAGGAATAACATTCAAATTATTTTATTTTGATCCTTCATTTCCAGACATTATTTAACGAGACGTTTTAAGAGTTATGCTAATCGGATTAAATCTCTTTATTTATAGTTTTATAGCTATGAAATGTAGTGCTAGAGAAGACTTTATTAGGTGGCCAGACAGGGTGACAAATGAATAAGTCCTAAGAAGAGTGGGTGAGAAGAGAACCATTTTGGATGTGATTCTACGGACGCAAAACAAACTGGATCTGACACATACTTAGGAGGAAATGTCTTCTTCACGACGTCATAGAAGGAATGGTTGAGGGAAAGAGAAGCTTAGGAAGAAGGAGGATTCAAATATTCTATGACATGAAGGAAAGAATAAAATTCTGGGAGTTGAAGGAGAAGGTAAAGGACAGGGTGCATTGGCGGTGTAAGTTCACTGACAAAAGGAATGGACTTGTCATAAGACAGAATGAACGCCTAATAATAAATAATAGTAATATCTTATTAGTTGACTTTTATCTACTCTATATTTAAAATATACTAAAGCTTGGTTAACCTACTCTAACTGTCAAACTATGTCCAACTATTTTCTGGCGTTTATTTGCCTGAATATGTATTTATGCTCAAAATGGAAGTTTCATCACCACATCAATGGATGGGCACCATCTCAGTGACTAAAAGGATTAGTTAGGCCAACTACAGGTTCCTGGCTTGATCCCAGATGCTAAGATTAGTTAATATTTGTTTATGGTTAAAGAATGATTACTGGCCCGATCTAGTGTTTAGTAAGCTAGTTTGTAAATCGAGTAATTAGATAGCTATGTGTAGAATACTATACTGAGCGATTTAATTATTATATATCCTTCCATGAAACTTGTCTTCTCTATTTATGTGAGAGTGGTGGGCCTTAAGACAACAGTTTTGGACCTAGACTTATAGGGACTTATAAGTTTTTATTAGTGTGGATGGGGACGCGTTCTGGTGGTGAAAGTTGGAACTGTTTCATATCTAACATGTCTTTTTATTATATATTAAAAACTGTAAATCTAGCTTATATATATTTTGCTCCAAAACCAGTGCTTTCACATGATGAAGGACGAATAAGGTTATCACTCAACATAATACTCGTTAAATTCCTCATAATATAACAAAAATTGCTATTATTATACTAGTTAACATTTTCTCTTGTTAATTTTCCTTCTGAGGCACTTTACTACCACCATTATAAAAACCATTTGTAAATGAAGTATTCCCGCTGTAAAACATTTGATTGCTTTGCTTTGGTCGCATTTAGATGGATGTTTTATAGATCTGCACAAGATTAAATTGTTGGAGAATTTATTTACTCATTGACTTTCATTGTTTTCTATCAATTGACGTCTTTTTGGACGACAGTCTATAGGGGTTTATAGTAGTAGTTTATCCAATACTGTGAATATACGATTCAAATTAGCATGCCAAAAAGAGGAGGATAAAACATACGAGTTTAGGAATGAAAATAAAGCTTTTATCTTAATAAAAATTTTAGTAAGAATTCAAGATGTGATTTAGAAATACACATTTCAACGAATTAAAATATTATCATCGTGACTCACGTTTGATGAAATGAATGAAGGGGCCAAAATATATAATGTGTTTTTTTAGTTCTCAATTTTTTTTTAATTTTCATTGTGAAATATTAAACAATAGGTTATTAACACATTAATTAATCGTTCATCAACTATTAATTAAGAATATTATAAATTTCGTCAACCTCAGTGGTCTTGGGGTAAAGTGCTCGTCTCATGAACCGATGCTCGTGGGTTCAAGCCCAGCCGAGATCAACGTATTTTTCTTGATCAATAAGTATCCGTAGCATAGCTTTCTTAGGTGGGGAAATAAAGCCATCTGTCCCATGTCGAATGTGGCAGGTAAAATATATCTTGAAGGTATGTGTATTGGTAGGCCTTTTCGTGCTATCTCATAGAATTTCAGAGGGAAGACAACGCTGAAACCATCACACGTCCTGTTTTCGCCTTGCACATGGGATTTCTACCCGATGGTGCAGGTAGCACTAACCAGGAAAAGGGCTGTATGCATGTCCAGCTCGGGATGGATCTAAATTCAACCAACCTTTGGGCTGTTGACTTAAGAAGAAGATTTAAAATGTATATAAAGTTTACAAAACTTACTTGTAACCTAATTTTATTACAAAATGGACATATCTGATATACTAAAGAGCTACTAGCTTTACTTTCACATATTCATACGCCAGATCATGATCGTGATCTGCTGCTTTAACCTTTATGGAAATTATCAATAGTCCAACTTATAAAATAAAACTAATTTATATTATAAATTATTTCGCACCTTGTCTTACCACCCGTTCGGGTTATACGCTTAAGTACTAATTACGTTAATGGATTAGGAATCGGGAAGGTTGAATTTATAGGAAGTGAATCCACTTTTGCGTGGAGAGAGAGTGGAAAACCATTCAGGAAAAACCACTCCCAGTCCACCCGACCTAGGTTCGAAGCTCGATCTCCCCATCCTCGGCAGTCTAGCTCAACATGACTAGCGTGTTAGCTAACTAAGCCACTGAGGCGGGTAATAATACTTATAATATAGTAAAAAGTTATCAATGTCGATCACACAAAATTGTGTTGATATGTTGCTTTAAATGTCCATTTATAAAAAAATCCAGGTCTCTTAAAAGTGAGCTACGGAAATAATACTTCAGATCGTCAATTTGTATGTTCGTCTTATCTTCAAGGGAGTAGTATTCTTAACAGTAAGTGAGGATGCACATGATTTTATTACGGTACGTTTGGAGCAACTATTTAAATATATACTTATACATATTTTTACGTTTAACATTGATTACATTCTAATGTATTATTAGTGTTGTTTTAAAGGTAATCATAATTAATTTAAAAAGTGACAAAACCAGATCACTTAACTTGACGTATTAATAGGTGAGAGAAGCTCTAGCAGCTTTTCTAGCTGTTCATTGATAAAAAAATAATGTTACAGTTAATGTTAGTAGTGTTGTCACACAGTAAAGAAACTGACATTTAGGGTTCGGCCAGACTGACAAGCGTGCGAGCGAGCGCGCAAGCGACTGGGCGGCCAAACTGTCGATCAAGCGAGCACCTGATTAGCAGATAGCTTTGTTGACGAGGAGGAAAAGGTTCGAACCTTGCCTCAGTAAACTGTAAGTGGTTTTTGACAAGTGATTTATTTTTGTGGTTTTCTTATCCTCTCTCCACGTAAATGATGATTATTATTTATAAAGGCCTACTTTGACTATAATATTGAAGTATTTTAACATATCAATTTTACATATATACATAGGGATGGTTTATGATCTTACCAATTAAATTAGGCCGTTAGTAGCAAGTGTGCTAAACCTATCGATAGTAATAAAAATGTCAAAATGAAAATTTTTCCTAACACTCAATGAACCAACATACAATAATATTGCCTAGCGCCTGTAAACTAGACTGTACTGGCTTGAGCGCGTGCGCTTGGAAAATAGAACCAGTTATATCTTTCAAGAGCGCGCGCGCTCAGTCTGGCCACTTCTCATTACAACCAATGTGTTCTATTTTATATTTTAGTCGCTCGCTCCAGTCTGGCCACTTCTCATTACACCCAATGTGTTCTATTTTATATTTAGTCGCTCGCTCGCTACAGTCTGGCCACTTCTCATTACAACCAATATGTTCTATTTTATATTTTAGTTGATCGCTCACTACAGTCTGGCCACTTCTCATTACAACCAATGTGTTCTATTTTATATTTTAGTCGATAGCGCGCTCGCTCGAACAGTCTGGCTGTCCTCTTGGGTGTTCGATAGGGTGACTTTGTTGGTGGTGGGAGCTACATATCGGTCAAGGTACATTGTTTTACTCCTCATTACGGTTTACCATCCTCTTCTGAGGTGAATTGTGGTGCACTTACTTCAAGTTCAACATCCTCTAATATTGTTGATTAAAGTTATTGTTTAAGTTTGTAGGTACCCACTTCAGTGGCTTCATGGTCTAAGGAATCACCATAGTAATAGACTAAACTGCCGATGGCGGGGAGATTATGGTTCGATCCCGATAGGGTGTATTGAGGGTTGTTTTTCCTAAACGGTTTCCCACTCCTTATCTCCATGCAAATGAGTACACACTTCCTTTAGGTTCAACCTTTCCTATATCTAACTCATTAGTATATTTAGTACATAGATGAACGGGTAGTAAGACGTGGTGCTGGATCTGTAGGTTTTTAAGCAAGGCACAATGTTGATAAGGCACTATACTTCAAAGTACTGCTCAGTCATATTTGAGACATTTTATTGTTGGGGGTTTATCTAAGATTATTATGCATCAAATTATTTGAAAGGAGGTTGACTACTAAATGTTTAAAGTTCACCATATTCAAATGTAGTTTCTTTAATTTCACACCTCACTCCACCAACAAACTCGTACACAATTCCATCTTTAATGAGTGAAATTACTATTTAACTTGTAAAGTTACTCTACAGGAACTTCAGGTGTAAAAAATAGGTGTAGTTATCACAACAACTAGATAAGTGTTCATGACTGTGACCTTGCAGAACATATCCAGCGAATCTACAAGATGTTAATATCGCATATGATGTCCAGTTGAGAGCAAAATTGCTACAGTCAAAATTTGTAAACCTAAATGAAATTTCAAAGAACTGAAATAACAACCAACGTTGCCATTAGAGCCTACAGATGAATACAAATTTACCTTTAAGTTTCTTTTCAAAGACAAATAAGGTCCAAACATAGTCTGGCACACGAATGAGGACAATTATGTGAGACTTAATAATATATTTTGTCGTAAACCACCACTGTCTTTAAATACAAATAAAACTAGGTTAATGGAATTGCCTGGATACCACGACTAAACTATTATGCCTCCTGCAGATCTGCGTACCTGACACAAACAAATTCTGAGATAAAAGAAAAAAAGGAGCTCGTTTTCAAAAGAACAGCCCGAGAATGTTATGAGCGTGATATTTACACTCTGCACGTACAGATTCAGAACGTGAGTATTGGCATTATTGACACTGAGCACGTACTAACTGGTACACATAAAGTACTTAAAACCTGGGTGAATTGGATTCAGCCTATTTAGCGTGATCTTTCTAAACACTTAAACTTAATCCGCATCAGTGGACACGTGGTCAAAGGGGATAAGTATAGTTTTGTCTGTTTTTCCAATGACGGGATAGTTCGGTTTTCTAGTTAAATCTGGGTCTACTGATATGCTTCTTCCCATATAACTTTCAACTCGCACTTTTTTTTGTAGTGATATCAATGATTTTTGAATGCTTATTGCTTATGCTTTCACAACTCTTAATTTATTTAATTTATTATTATTTCTAATTTTTTAGTAACTGTCCATCTATATGTATAATTATTTAGCTATGATTGCTAATTTTATTTTATTATGTAAATATGCTGACATGTCAGGTACTTGTGTACTTTTCAGTGCTGGCTTGTTATAGGTCTCATGATTGTTGGCCAGCACTATAATAAAGGAAATTGAAAAATAAATAATAATTATTATTTGGAGTATTTAACGTGCACTTTATGAACCGAGTGATTAAAGACTATCATCAGACGACTTCTAAACTAACTTAAATCTAGAATAGACACGATACCCAGACCCCCATCCATTAATTCATCACTGTCAAAGGGAAAACCCACATTTAACCAATTATAAATTTTCATGCTATACAGGAATCAAACCGGGGGTCCTTAGATTACTAGGCAGACACGCTATTGACCTTTTAATGGTGTACGCATAGTAATCTGAACAGTTTTTGAATATTTGTCATGAAATCTGGTGAGAAAATTTTTATTAATTTGATAAGTTTCTCATCAAAATTCACAATGTTCCTGACAAAATATAGAACAGTTAATATCGTTAGGTGTAGAAAATTAAACTAAACATATATACTTAATCAAAATTTGATTTATTTTTAACCAATTTGTTTTGCTATAAAACTTTAATTGCCTTAACTCGTGCTCTGATCCATCTCACTTTAAATTATATACTCTCGCTAATTATTACTATGGATTGAGCCTGACTAGTCTCTAGGTTTATTGTTCCTAAAGTGTACATAATTATTGGGTCCCCACTTTTAAATAGCACAGCACCCACACTCCGTCATAAATATAACAAAATTTAACCATATTTGTTAATTACAAACATGTCCAGTAAATTACTAAGTAAATTATTGACAGCAACTAAGCTAACAAACAAACATTTAAAGGTTTGTTTCATAAAGTTTGACTGACCAATGGAGGCCACCACAAACTAAACCTTTTGTTTGTTGTCAATTATTATTATTGTGTTACTAAGTACAATCGAACTACAAAACAGAATGTTTTAAACAACATTACATAATATGTTAGAGGTTACCATATAATGCACTCATGTCACATATACAGGACAAGCGTTGAAACATCTAATTTCATCCTAAGAGATAACCGGCCCCGTGGCATAGTGATCAGTGCACCCGGCTACGAGCCTAAGGGTGCCATGCTCGATTCCCGGTTGGTACTTTGAGTATTTTTCCCTTTAGAGGAGTTACCTCAACGATCACCAAGGTTTGGTTAGCCAAGTTATGTTCAAGTGTTTACACTGGTTCCACACCCTCATACTCACTATCACCATCACCTCATCTCATCGGGACATGGAAAGAGCCTCCACGGAAATGATGTACGATTAGTACATTCGGGAAACGGTACATTAGTACTGGCTAATCTTTCCACTAACTGGGTTAAGAATCATGTAGCTCAGACGCGCAAAGTTATATTATTATCTTACTAGATGCAAATCGTAAATATTGAACGGTAATTTATTAGAACCAGCTCACTTTTAGAATTATTTAATTTCTTAAGTCAAATTATACATTCAAATTCAAGATTATACGTATGCGTAAAACATTATTTAGTAATATATCAAATTAATATATATATATATAGTAATACAATAATTTATTATAAAGCCCCTTACTTAGGTCTTAAACCCTGGTTGGGTGTACTGAGGATGTTTTTTCCTGAAGGATTTACTCCCTTCCTCCATCATCATTCTTTTATTTTCCTCTGAATTATACAGGTTGTACCATAACATGTGGGACCCACTTCAGTGGTGGAGAGGAGACACAGAAACAATGAAAAAAGTTTATATAAATGTGTGTTCCACTTAACCTTGTTTCAGTGTTATATTCATGTGTGTACTCCAGTAATATGTAGCTGATTATCATTAAAGGAATTCTCAAAATGGCCGTCTTCAGCCTGAATGCAAGACTGCAGTCGACATGTAGTAGAATGCCACAATATTTTAAAAATACATTGTATTGCAATACCTTTATTCAAACCAAAGGTGGCCAGTTTGAGCACTTGCTATAATGTTAAGCACCTCCAAATTACATAACTATAGCTAGGAAAGAAGGTCAAATGGGACACATGTTTATATTAACTTTTCTAATTGTTTTTATGTCTCCTGTCCACCATTAAAGTGAGTCCCACATGTTACGGTACATTCTGTATGGTTTTCTTCCCTAGCCCACTAGTTTAGAGTTAACATAAATACCCGAACGAATAGTAAGATGGGGGGGAACACTATACATATAATTAGTTAAAGAGAGAGAGAGAAAGTTGATTAAAATTTAATTCTTTCAAAATTATATGAACGCCATGCATTTATCAATCGGAAAATAGGTATATGTTGTCTACATACACCTTAAATCATAAATATTCCTAATTCTGACTGATGAACTGGGTATTTAAACAAAATGAGATACAAGACTGATTTACAGTAACAGTTGAAAAGTTATTTTTTGATTACATTAAGGCAATTTTGGTGAAAGCCAAAAAGGGCTTAAAAGAATAAATGAATCACTCAATAACGTTGTTATATCTCACAAATAAAATAAACACAGCTCAAACTATCATTCAATAAATCACTAATGAAATTACAAAATATGTCAATCAAATAGACCATTCTTTAAATGTGACTTCACTGGCTAATTGTTTTAGGGATGAGGAAGGTTAGGTTTATAGGAAATGTACCCGCATTTGCGTGAAGGTAGAGTGAAAACTATTTTTGATAAAACACCCACAGTACACCCGACCAAGATTCAAACCTCGATCTCCCTGTCATTGACAATCTAGTTAACTGCGAGAGTAGCACCTTAGACCATGCGGATACCAAAGTGGGTGTTTTTACTGTTAATGAATATACTAGTTCGCGCAAACAGTAAATGAACTTATAATTCTTGACAGTTAATATTAAATGAACATAAACTATATGGGATTCAATAGATTTGATTTAAAACCAGCTTTTTACTTTCTCTCTATCTTACAGGTAGAGAAAGTATGGTGATCGTCAAAAAAATCGAACTCGAGATTTTGATGAATCTTGACGTTTCATGACTCCCTGAATCCGAAAAAGTTGTTTTTGAATTTCCATCTGTCTGTCTGTCTGTCTGTACCTCCAACTAGAGCCTAAACTATTTTACCGATTGAGCTGAAACTTGATATCTAGGGTTTTTATAGGGTTGCCTCAAGGAGTTTTTGGAATTGGATATCTACCCCTAAAATTAAGGGTAGTTTACTGAAGGGAAAAAAGAGAAAAAGTCGATTTTCTCAAAATCGGCTCTAACGATTTTGATTAAATTTCATTTATGAACATTAATAAATATTCCAAACAAAATGGCTACCCTCAATATTTCGGCAAAATGGCTTTAAGGGCTCCGGTCTGATGCGTAAATTAACATTTTTTATAATAGCTCCGAAACTATTTGAGATATGAAATTACTTAGCATTACAAATATGTATATATATTTATAATACAGATATTTTATCCGAAACATATTTTTATAAAATCAATAACTTTCAATCTATACGCAATTATATGAATTTTTTTAACTTTTTGGACATTAAAGTTTAAGTATTGCGACCGTAAAAAAAAACTAACCTGAAATGTTGATGGATGTCGACGTCTCATGACCCCCCGAACCCTAAAAAATAGTCTTTGCAATGCCGTCTGTCTGTGTGTCTATAAAAACTTAAAATTAAGGGTAGTTTACTGAAGGGCGAAAAGAGAAAAATTTGGTTTTCTCAAAATCTGCTCAAACGATTTTGATTAAAATTCGTATCTAGGCGTTGATTAAGATTATAAATAAACTGGCTATTTTCATTTTCCTATGAAAATGATTTTTAGGGTACTTTACAGAAGCGTTAATTTCCGTATCTCCACAACTATTTGAGAAACTAAACAACTTATCATTGCAAAATTGTAGGACTATTAGAAATAAAAAACTTTTATTTGACATATATTTTTATAAAAGCAACAGTTTCTGAGATATTTGCAAATATATTAATACAATTTTGTGAGCTTTAGTTGTAAACATATACTACTTAAGTCTTAACGCAATAATTCTCCAATGCCATAGAGTAATTAAATATAAGTATCTAAAAAAGTATGTTATTTTTCCTTAAAGCTCTTAGGAGAAATGTTTGCATAGCAATGATCTATCTCCATTTTAGACTCAATAGTCAATATTTACATTTTTTATTGGTCAAAATGTATAAATGAATAATTAAATATCAATGCGATGACTTGAAGATCTGCAACACCTTATAAAATGTTAAAACTTTAACCAGAAATCGAAATTTTAATACGAAGTGTTGACCCTTGTGGAAGACATTAAACTGTTTGAAATGCTCTTAGGTGGACAAAGATGCGCCTCTTTTCTAATTGATTATATATCATTGTATATTATTTTATGCGTGCTCTTATGTGTAGTGGTGATGATACAATGTACATTATTCCGTTCAGAAATCTTACGAGTTTATAGAAAGAGAGAGAAAGTCTGTGAGGTGCGCCGTACCATTTATTTTTATAATACACAAGGACATATCAGTAGGCCTATATGAATTGTATATAAACTTAACCTGGGGCAGCTCATCAAATAAGACATATTTATCAAAAGCAGAAATAATTTGAACATCTGACATACTAGGAATAATAGGATACTAATTTTTCATTTTTACCTATGCACTTTCATCTGGGATTGAATAGGGTTTCTGAGATTTGAAGCCAACCTTATCGTCAACGCAATCACATATATTATCGTTAATGAGTCAGATGAATCAATGATAATTGGTTTTATAGAGCTCATCTCAGTCATACAATAGATAACTTAAGCATTAATTACTGTAGGTAGGCCTATAGTGATCACCCAGCCTGCCACCTATAGCTCCTAGCAATTATACTGTTAAACTTTATATAATCACTTTAATACCCATTTGATTTGATCACGTAGAGAAATTATTGCAATAAACATTTTTCACCATCAAGATTATGATCTATTTTGGTGTTTTATGTGTCCACGATCTGAAAAAATATGGGTCTTTTTTAATTCGGTCTGATTTTAACTAAGCTGAAACAGATTGACGGATTTTTTCAAACTTGATATTTAGATGCAATTTGATCATAAGACACCTCAAGGTGAGTTCAAAAATGTTATTATATCTCTAATATGAAGGATAGTTCTATTAAATTGTTTTTAAGAAGATAAATATATTAAATATTGCTTTAACGATTTGTTTGCAATTAATATTTGGAGAATCAAATTATTAGGCCTAAAAATATAAGGGTATATTTTAGAAGAAATATTTAAGGGCTGTTTGCTTACAACCGATTAAAAAAATGTTCCAGAGAAAGTATTTTCGATTATGTCTTACTATTTACTAAAGGCAGCCATATTTAATAAATTACCATTAAAATAGCGATGAATTATCGGAGCACCTCAATCAGTTCATAAGAATGGCCTTGTGGAGGGAGATCAAAGGTCACTTTCCATTTCTTCTCGTTCTTAGAATTCGCACTGGTGGAAAAATCAACTAACCCCCTAACCCAACTAAGCTACGTTGTCATCAACTCTTCAACAGTGTCATAATTATTATTGTAACGTCAAGGACAAAATATCGCAATTTTTTCACAAACAAAAATATTAAAATTTACTCCGAGCGAAATGTAAGGAACAAGTTAGTTTTGGAGCTGCAAATTATCACATTTTCCCATAATTTAAAACAATTAACTTTTCCAGCGCTACACCTTAACTATTGTAGCCATCCGTGCAGTAAATAAGACAACACTGTAAACAAGAGACAGTTTAAATCAACGAAAAACCTTCTTTTGTATTTTACGTGATAAATTTAAATAATTATCTGTTATTCACCAATATATCAAGGAATTACACAGTTCGACCAACTAGAGAAAATAGAATGTATTTAATAAACGGTGAAAATTCACTGATATTTTTATAAACATTTGATTTTTATAAAGTTAAAACAAAACTTTTGTATCTGCAAGACTTGGGTGTTTTGAACTTTTATTAGAACAGACTGTGGTTAAAATTGGATATATATTTTAATAAATATATATTATATACTTAAATGGGCGTGTATTATATTTTTTTAAATATTATATTTTATCGATCTACAAATATATACGTGCCATTCATTTTACGGATTCACATTATTAGCTTGTTTGGGTCGTTGCACTTTTATAATTTCTTTTTTACTTTCGTTAGTCGACTGTCGTTACTGAGTAATATATTGACGATCACATAGAGCTAATAGCATCTACAAGTGGACACAACATGCCTGAGGAATCATATTTTGGCGCGAACTGAACCGGTCGAGGAAGAGAACAGAAAGACAGGGAAAGTGACTCACCTGAAGCTGGAGCAAGGATGGATGACCCAGTGACCCGCAGCCTTCTGTCTGATCCTCTCCTTCATGAGGGCCTTCTTACTGCCGAACAGTTTCATGGCGAGCTTGTTGTCGGTGGGCTGGAAAAGGGCCTGCAGTTGGTTCTTGATGAAACTCTGTTTCTCGCTCGAAACCCCCAGAGGGTTAGGCCCCGGTTCCTCTTTCGGCGTCCCGTACAGGCTGACATCGTCCCCGCCGAAATGGACTTTGCCCGTGCCGCTCTCCTTGTAGTTCATGTTGGACAGCGAGTTGGAAAGATAGTCCGCTATGAGGAGAGTCTCGTCGTCGAGCGCGGTCACCAACGAGTCGGTGCACGTGTTGGTGTTCTCGATGCTGATCTTGACCGAGTCATCCTTGGCGAGTTGACGGTGCTGGTTGCTGCTGTTGTTGCTACTGGCGGGCGGCGAACGGCGGATCTGCTCTTCGGATTGCGCGGCCCCCACAGCCGCGACCGCCCGCCGCGGCCCTCCCCCTCCCGTTCTGAGTCCCTGTGAACAACCAATGAGAGGACGAGTCAGTACTTCCCCTCCTCCAGCAATCCTCGCAGTAAGACATTTCACACACAACTCCAACAATCGATGGTTACCTGCCTGCCCTGGACTGGTGTAGAGCAGCGGTTCTCAAACTTTTTTTAGATTGTACCCCTTGACCACGACTAAAAGTTTAATGTACACCCAAGATAAAAAAAAATTTCAAATGACAGGCATTAAAAACTATGTTCCCTTGGCAAATTATTAATATATTTAATCTACCGAGAAAAAATATCCGTGATCAAAATATTTCAAATGTGACAAAGCTAGTTAGAGAGAATATTACTGTTATAGCCTTAACATTATCTCTTATTGAGAATCGTTATGATCAATTAAAAAAACACAATTTTAATGTAAAAAGTTGTATACATTTTCTTCACAAATTCGTTCAAAAATAAAGAAAAAAGTAAACATAAACACAATATTTTCAAATCAAAATTTTTAATTATAACTCTGGAACTGATTTATTATGAATCCCAAAGTTTTTTTAATGAGAGGGGTGTGGCTTCATGGCTTGGCACAATTTTTGATGTCTAGTTGTCCATTTGAAATTTTCAAGCGGAGCCCCGGCTCCAAATTTAGCCTATTGCGGTATATATTGTTTAGGTACACCATGGGTGAAAAACCACTCTAACAGAAATATATTGTTAGAAAGACATAATAAACTGCTAATTTAGAAGGTGCCAGATAGAGGGATGAACATTCTCAGAGATTGGTCTCCAGCCGAGAGCAAATAAGGGAAAAAAGGGGTGGAAATAACCAGATAACGGTAATTGCCAACAATTAGTAGTTTACCTAAGTCCCCTGTCATTTTGCCAATTTTCCCTTGAGAGCTGTTCGCGTACCTCCTGAAAGGTGCCAGCGTACCCCAGTTTGAGAACCGCGGGTGTAGAGGACAGTCACTAACATATCTCCTTACAAACACCAACCACCCGCAACGGTGGACATACGGACTGAACGTCAGGGCCATTTATTATGGTTCATCCATGATGGTATTAGAATCCCGGCCAGGAATGTATTGAGGGGGATTTTCCTTCAATCATACAAACTTTTCCTTCTCGCAATCAAAATTCCTCTTAATCCAACCTTCCTCTTTTATACCACATTAGCGTAATTAAAGTGCAGATATACTGAACATATAATAATACAAGGTGGTAAAAATAAATAATATCGAAATTATGAATTAAATCATATCAAAATTTAAATTTATTTTAACTTTTATATTTTCATTTATTTTATTACTGCGTCTTACCATTTGTTCAGGTTACAGGCATTTATGATAATTACTCTAAGGGGGTAAGGATGAGGAAGGAAGCATTTTGGCGGTAGCATCTCTGAATTTTCGCGTAAGTTGAATGGGAAACCATTTAGGTTGAAAACCATCTTCAGTAGTCTCGATTCTAATAGACGGGATTCTAATACCAATCTCCCTGTCAGCGATAGTATTTTCATTTTATTCTAATTTTTTACTCTCAATTTTTTTTTGGGGGAGGGGGGGCTGTGGTAGCCGATATTATTTTTAACGGAAACATTGTCTTATTCCCGTTAATTTGGCTTATTTTCTGATAAATACACACATCCTAATTACGATAAGACGCCTGGTTTGAGATGCTTCAGTGGTGGTTGATGCATGAGACCAAATACCTCTGTAACTTTTACAACCAGGAGCCCCTGTTTATTGAAATGTGATTGAAAAACATATTATAATCATGGTTATAATAATATTGTAACTAATAATTTTAAAATATATTAGATAATCTAAGAAGATACTCTTTTACTCTTTTTTCAGTCATGGAATTAAGATGGGAAGGCGTAGGGCATACGCTTTAACGGAAGGGTTGGTTAATATCTTAATCCATGGGGTAGAAATGGAGAAGATAGACTGAAGTGAGTGTGTAGGGGTAGCGAGAAAGGGTAAGCGTTTATAAAGTTTTTATAGCAATACTTTTTTCCCCCGGTAAATAAAATGGTTATCCAGTAGAAACACAGAGTTTAGTTTTATTCACATAATGATTACAGTTGTTGAATATCTGTTTATTAAACAATATGTTTATACTGGATAATTATTTAATAAATCTTTGAAAAAGGTTTCGATGTACAAACTTCAAAAACATCGACCTTTTCTTGCGTCTCCTAAACTCTCACCCTAAAGAAAGTTCTTCCACATAAGTGTGGAGGGAAGGGACTGTCAAAAATCCCATGTGAAAATATAGCTTTATTGCATTTGACCAAGATTTGAGCTCCGACCTTCGTCACTAAGATTCCATTATGTTACGATAGACTCATAATTGAATGATGATGAGTAAGGTTGACGTTCGATGCGAGTGGAAATATTTTACCTCTAGAAACATCTACATGATCGTGTTTAAAAGATGTCGTCATCATTACATCGGGGGAATTTACTTTAGTGGTTTTCAATACAGTCTGTTTCAATACAAACTAAATCTCCCAAAGAGATTGGCTAGGAGATTACGTGGTTTAAGTTGTAAGTAATCCACTCTAGCTAGATATTTTAGTGAATGTACTACACTCTATCTTTCTGGAAAGGTAGCAAGACTACCTTGACGATTTACACTATAGTGAAGCTTATAAGATATGGCCATAATGATAATAGGTAAAGGCAAAACTGTTAACTTTAGGATAAAATTAGTGTGCCATGGTTCATAAACAATCATTTAACCAATAATTTGACGAATGTGAAGAAGACAACATTTTTATATCAGAACAATATTATAAATAATTATTAATATACATCCAGCTGAATACTTTATATTATCACATTTTAAAACTAAATAAGAAATACATGGTAGTTATTAGGCTATTTGTACGAGTACATTTTAGTTGTCGAAATTATGGACAAATGGACAAAAACCTACAAAAACAAGATATCCGATGTAAGGGAATTGTGTGTATATGTAATGGACAAAGCACAAAGTCTAACCAGTTCATCAAATGACCGGCTACTTTTAGCTTTAGCCACTGAAATTAGCCAACGCATGAAATATATAATAATTTACCAGCATTTTGGGCTTTGGCCAGCCAATTCTAGATATGGTCGTAGGAATCTGGCCAAAGCGTGAAATATAGGCTACGATATTTCTTTATCAGGAATTATTTCGGTTATTTCCTGTCTAGTAAATTCTATAGTCTATTTTTATATATATTACCAAATTTACAGTTAAATTAAGTTATTTCCTGTCTAAGGGGTGGGTGGTGGTTGGGGGTGAAGTTTTGGTTCATATCCGGTCCTTACGAGTAACCCCCCCTTCGCCCCCGATGGGGGTGACTCCTTAGCCCCAACGGTTAGGTTAGGTTCTGTTAGGTTAGGATGGGATTATGCTGTGTCATACTATCTATCCCTCTGGGAACTGGCCAGGCTGTCGTGGTCAATTCACGCTTTGGCTGGCCAGAACGCAAATTAAAATTTGCGCTGAATAATATTTCGCTATTTGGTTGGAACAGCTGTAGATGCAGATAGCCACTTCGCGAAGAGTCCAGCCAATTCGCGAAGTGGCCAGTTTTGGGCTTTGATCATAACATAATATATATCTCAAATTTCTCTCTTCATAATGTTGCATCTGTAGTAAAGGCGTACGAATATTTATAGATATATTTGAATTACTTATAGTAGGCCTACGTTATGAGTAACTATAATTTCTAGATAGGCCTAATTTATTTCCAGCCATTTTTAAGTGTAGTAATACTAAAACTAGTGTGATTGAGATAATTATTATCTGTGATTGTTCATAATATTGGAACAAATTGAAGAACCTGAGTAATATCTAAACACAATAGGCTCCCACACTAACACTTCTTGGCTTGAATTTATAACTTCCTTAGACCAACCGTTAAAGTACCAAACTGTCCAACATTATTAAGGAGGAACATTTCTGTCTCTAAAAGATTATTATTATTATTATTATTATTATTATTATTATTATTATTATTATTATTATTATTAGCACCGCATCTTACTACCCGTTCGGGTTGTACGCCCTTACGCTAATGTGTAATGGTAGGGTGATTGTGAGATGAAATGGGGGACCTACAGTTTAACGTGGAATCCGAACCACGGTGGAGGCCTGATATTCCTCACATTCACAAGTTGTGATTAATACACACTTTGTCAGAGGTGAAGGAAGGGTTTGGCAATCAGATAAATCTGTGCCGGGACCGAGGATTGAGCACCTGACCCTCAGCACAGAAGTCTGACACCTTACCCTTATACCTCCAAGTCACCCCATTAAAAGAAACACAAGCGTTAGCTACACTTTCACATGTCTTTATTCGGGTTGCGACACTATTAAAAGAGCAAAAATCGTGATGATTAGAACTTTTCCCAAATTCTAAACTATACAAGTATTACTTCTAGGGCATAATTAAAATATTTAACGTTTTAAATGTATTTAATGTGACTAATATTAATTGGGATAAAGATATCTGAAATTGGAGACTAATTGATTTTATTGATATTTAATAAAAATGCATAGGTAGACTACTAATTTTACGCTTATAACCAAAAATCATCAAAACAAATAGGCTTAGATGAACCATGATTAGGCCTATATCTAAGAGTACCAGGGCGTTGATATAGGTTTTCAGCCTAAGTACAGTTTGTAAGTCGGCCAATTTTCTAAACAGGACTGTATCGACTACTTTTTAAGAAAACATTTTCTAAAATTCTATTAATATTTTACATTCACTTGCCACAAAAATGGGATAGCTAGAACTTGTAAATCTATTGCACTATATAACTAAAACTTTCCTAAATTAAGTATATTTTGTTTGTTAAACTATTCTATGAATTTTACTTTATTTACAACTTACCAAAACTATATTTGTGTAGGCCTACGTGTGGTTTATTGTACGAGACTTGAACTGCACAAATTAGCCATTGACATGAAGGTATGGTTTTCCACTCTCCCTCCACGCAAATGTGGGCTCACTGCCTCTATATTCAAACTTCCCAATTCCTAGCCCATTAGCGTAAATAGTACTTAAGCGTATAACCAGAATGGGTAGTAAGACGCGGTGCTAAATAAATAGACATGGAGGTCGCGGTGCGAATTCTGACCGTGTGCCTTGGGGTAGGTTTTTCACCTATGATTTATCCCTATGATTTTTACCAATAACTAATATTCCTTCGTGCTAATATGGGTTTCCTCCTCATCCTCAAACCTTAGATTATGTCATGTAACTGTTGTTGAGAGGGATGTCTGGTTTCGAATCCCTACCGTTTGTACTGAGGGTGCTATTTCCTAAACTGTTTTTCATTCTCCCTCTACGCAAGTGCCGGTACAATTACTCTAAATTTAGCCTTTATTATCACAAACACATTTTTTTTACTATTAATAAGCCAGAATGGGTAGTGAAAAGAGTTTAAAAAAAAGAAATTACAGTTTACTAAAATTAAAGCCAACTAATAAATTGTACACCCCTATATCCCACGCATGATTAAGTCATACTACATTTAAACTGCTAATGACAAGAATCTTTACAAGTGGAGGTATATTTTACGACAGCAAATGTCTCCATATATTCACAACTCCATTTTTACATGAGAACATACACAAAACAACCGTTCGAGAGTGTTTTAATTTAATAACACCATAAAAAAAAACACCAGCATGGAGGGCACGGAAACCTTTGAACGATAGATATCCCAGACACGGCTCAAACAATTACTATCCCGTCACAGAATATTTGTCGGACATGCGATTGGGCAGTAACTGATGCTATTGTTTTGTATGCAACGCACACTCTTCGTAATGGTGTGCCTGGACTGTGTGGGGGAGAAATGTAATGGGGATGGAATTATTAGGGTGAAGGGTGGCCATAAAACTTGATGCAGATGTTCCAAGGTGATTGCTTAGACGTTTATTATGTCGTTGACACTATATATAAACGGTAGAGAGCAATTAATGTTCCCTAGTACAGTGGGTCCCAAATTATCGTCCGCAGAAATCTTATGGACGTTGATGCTATATTAATTGGTTCACGGGGTTCCGTAATTTTGCTTTCTCTTGACACCACGGAGAAAGAAGAATTGTGATTGTCAAAAAAATCTAACACAAGGTTTTGATAAATGTTAACGTTTCATGACTCCCTGAAACTATAAAAGTGGTTTTCACAATGCCGTCTGTTTTATATGTCTGTCTTTACCTTGGGCTGGAGCCAAAACTATTTTACCGATTGGGCTAAAAATGTGTATTTATGGTTTTTATAAGCTCCCCCCGAGGGATTTTTGGAATTTGATATCTAAACCTAAATGAAGGAAAAAAAGAGAAAAAAATAGATTCTATAGAGATTTTCTCCTACGATTTTGATTAAATTTTATATTTATTCACTGTTTATTATTATAAACAAGATGGCAATTCTCTAAGATACAATTTTTTTATTTTAGAGATATTTTTTCAAAACCAATAGCTACTGAGCTATAAGATAAAATATATACTTTTTATTTAAAAATGAATTTTATTCTTATGCTCTTTGGTGCACAACGATGTTTCTCTTTTCTACATTTTTCTATAACAGTGTTCTTAGTTCTTGATGCCATAGAGTAAGTAACAGTATGATTATATTATTTCCTTTATGATCTTTGGTGTTGTGTTTCTACAACAATGTATAGACCTATTATTACGTTTCACAAATCCTACGAGTTTTTAGCAAATGTAAGTTTTAAGTTAAAAGCAGAAGAATGTCTGTGCGTTGCGCCGTGCCATTTGTTTGATCAAGTTTTATTTAAATGTACACTTTATTTGCTCTCAAAGATACCAAGCTTAGATTAATGAGTTACACTGTAATACAGCTTTTAAGATATGGCCATACTTTAATTAATTTTTGAAATACCTCTTACTACTCATTCGGGTTATAAGTCTATGAACGAATAAGGCTAATGTGTTAGGGCTAAGGAAGATTTACTTCAAGGGAAGTGTACTCAAATTTGCGTGGGGTCAGAGTAGGAAACCATTTAGGCAAACCACCCTCAATACACATGACCGGGATCAAACCATGATATCTCCGTCATCAGCAGTCTTGTCTATTGCGAGAGTGATGCCTTAGACCATGTGGCCACCAAAGTGGGTTCATACTGTAATTGATCAAGGTAAAACTGCTACATTTTAGAGTAAATGAATTGAATATTTTGGTACAAAATTATTATCATAAAATTACAAAATAGCACGCTTCGGTAGGGCTATAGTTTAAATGCCAAGATCGTTTGGTCTACTTCACCAGTAGCTCAGTGGTCAGGGTTAAAATACCAGCTTGGTTTAGTTAAGTTTTTTTCTAAATGGTTTTATACTTTATACTCCCCCTGCATACCGATGCTGCTGAATTTTCTTTAGATTTTAACTTCCTTATTCTTACCAAATTAGCTCAATTAAAATAGAGTTGTGTAGCGCAAACGATTATACTAAAAGCGGTTGGGGGAAAATTGTGGATAGTTTTTTTTTACCTTTGTTAATATATTTAACAAGCCTACTGACGTAATTCAAAAATACATAAATCTTAAACCTAGCTAATAAAACCATGGTAACCGTAGACCGTAGATACGGTTTCCCTTTCGCGAAAATTACCCGTGGTATAGCTGGTAATCGAACCGATAATATCTAACTTGTTACCCAGGAGCACCAACCACCAGAACAAAACACCGGTCTTTAAAATATTTGATTATATCAAGCTTTAAAATGTACGTACATTGAAGTCTAAGAAGCAGCAGCCATCTAATTAAGCGATCACCACAAACATTGTCGCTCTACTATCCACATAAAAAATGCTCCAAGACGTGTTTTCGTGAATTCAGAAACCAAGTGTTCGTCTGTCGTACAGATAAGCTTGGTCATTAATATCTTGTGTATCGTAGTACGGAAGCAAGACGCGCGTCGGAGAGATTCTTGCCGAGAGATAGGAGGGTAGGAGTCGCGACGCTATGACGTGTGCAAGCGTCCCCCACGCCACCTGAAATTTAGAGCGCGCCAGCAGGCAGCGCTTCAACCGTCCCTCATGTTCTCTACACTTGGGCAGGAATTTTAGGGAGTGTACACTAGGTAAGGGGAGGTAGGGGGTGTACACTCCCCTCAATCTCACCCTCCCCGTCCCGTTGCATGACCGTGACCTGTCCTGGACCCACCCCTCACAGCCACATATAGCACATCGCAGGCAAAATAAATTAATGACATTTATATGCAGCCTCAGTATATCTAAATTTTTATTTTTAGAAGCGATCAACACACAGGTGGAGTTTATAGACCACGTGATCACACTTGTAAGGATAATCGATTAGGTCAGACCTCTCCTTTGGTTTCTTAGACCTCCTCCTCCCTCCCCCCATGGGGTTTCCAAAGAAGTGGATAGTCAAGAGTCGGCCAGACAATACCAGCATTTAGAGCAGTGTAAGCATTCCTGAGAGCAGTTCGATAAGTAACAGCAGTTACTAAGATAATTATGGCTTAACTAGATTTTCTCCACGATACTAATTAACGGAATCTTAAACTTACTCTTTTTTGATTGCCTGATGAATAGCATTTTTTTTTGTAATACAACAAGCTTAAACTATCGTAATAGCATTTTTTATTTACTATAAAAATATTTATACTTTTACTCTAGTTACCAAATATTCTATGACATGTTTTCTAAAAACACTACTACTAGCCTGTAACGGGGATATTATGTTGCAATCTCCCCAGGCATTCGGCAAGGCTTGAACCATGACTTCCCGTGTCAGAGTCCACCAGCCGTAAAGGTTCTCGACGGAAATATCTGTATCTTATAGAGACAGTATCTGCGTGTAGCGGTTGTACTTGAGCCGAGAAATAGCTCATGGCCATCCTGGGACCTGATCTCGTATTCATTAAAAAAGTTTACCGCTTCTCATTGTATGTATGTATGAGTGAGCATGCCTAGGCTGGTGTAATTTTTATTAGATTTTAGAGTCGGCACTAGTGTTAGAGAAAGAGAGGTCAGGTTCATATTCATCGCGGGGGGGGGGGGGGCCAGCTGTAGTTGCTTTCTCTTATACCAATCTCGGGGTGT
>CABFWB010002135.1:67721-83975 GCA_902151455.1 Timema bartmani
GGTAAGGAGGGGGGTGAAGCAACACAGCTTTATTGGATCCCTACCTGGCAGGAATTAACACTTGTCTTTGAAACTAAACATGCAAGATTATCTCAGAAACGGGGAAAGCTAGACAGTTTCTCCAAGACACCTTTTTTGTTAATTTTGACTCCCTGTTTTGTAATATTAAGTAAAAATTGGTAATATTTACTCTGACATATTTTATTTTAGAGAAAATGTGTTACAACTCCCCCTTTTTTACATGATGGGGGTGGGTAACGCTAACAGCACATTTAGTTTATTAATGATCAAGGTTTCAATAAGTAGTATACAAAGATTCGTTGTAATACCCTAAGCAGTTTTCATAATATTTCACACAACAGTCGTTTTTAGCTCTGTCTTTAGGGGTGTATACCACCCTTAATATTGAAGATGGACCCTAGGTTGCTTATGAGAATTATTCTAATTTCACCCAAGGAGTATCCTGCCAAAGTTTGATGCAATGTTTTAGAAACACGTTGTATATACTAAGGGAAGGTGAACTATAAAACTGAAAATATAATTATTTTCTCGATGGCAGTTTGCCCAACTTCAAAATGGCCCCACTCTCCCACCTTAATGTACTTTGCTCCATTAGCGTAATTAATGAATTTGTATTATCCGAACAGATAATAAATGCTGTAAGAAATTTATATTATATTATAAATGCTAATTACACTAATAAAATAATGACGAATAAGGTAGATATTTGGAGGAGATTTACTTGCATGTGCGTGGAGGGAGAACCCCGACTTGAAGTCAAACCCAGATCTCCCGTCAAGCAATCTAGTCCAAAACAAGAGTGACGCGTAAGACCATTAACAATCGATATAGGCTATTTATTATATTATAAAGATAGGTTTCAGTAAATTTTTTATAGGAAGGGCCCTTATTTGGTAGTTAGAAAAGCTACTTACTAGCTCTACTATCATGTCTTCATAAGTCAATTCATGTTATCTTCTTCTTTCATTTTTGTTAGATACTATCACTGCCTATACGGACTATATTTTAGAGCATTATTTCGATCCGGAACCTAAAATTGGATCGTGACAATGTATAAACATTTGAAACGACACATTTTTATGGTTTATTTTCCATTTACCCAACCTAACCTAACCTAGCTTAAGCTAACCAAACATAGCCTAAAAACAGCTAACATAATCGAAGTTAGCGCAACCTAACCTAACCTAACCCATTCATAAACCTAATACCATAATATAATAAAATTATATAAATTTTAGCAGAAACAAAATGTATTTGTACTTTCTAAAATAACCTCCTTACGGACCAGGTTCAGTGGCAGTATGGTTTAAGCCGTCAGTCACTCTCACAATGGGCTAAAGAGCTGATTACAGGAATATCTGTGTTCGAATCCCGGTTGGGTGTGCTGAGAGCAGTTTTCCCCCCAAATCTGGGTAAAATACCTCTAAATCTAATCTGATTCATCCTTAAAACATTAGAGTAATTATTACATATGTGTACAGCTTGAACAGGTAGTAAAACGTGGAACTAAAAAAAATTTTCTCAATGGAAATAAGACACTATGCAGTTTCAATTATTTCTAGCTAGTGAGGATGTGGTTCCGTTTAAATTGGAAAAATAAATTAAATATAATAGTAATAAATAGAAAACCAGCTTTAGCATATTATTTCGTGAAGATTTCCTGAAATTATCACATGGTAGGTATGGTAAATTAAGTTTCCCACATAAAACTAAGTATTAAAATTATATTTAAAATTTTGGTGATAGTTAATTTTGCTATAACCTGTTTTTATTAAACACATATAGGTATTCTATATACAAACATATACATTTAAGATTACATTTAATAACTTAGTTTGCATTGCCACATCAAACAAATTTAGCATATTTACAATAATGTACTTATGATTAAAGTTACACACTGGTAGCCCGGAAAATAGCCAGTTTTGTTTGAAAAGAGATCATACATAAATTAATATCGTGATAGACAAATTAAATCAGTATAATTGAAAATCAAAAATGTATATTGATTAAAGATCGGCTGAATCCTATATTTCTAGTATCAGAATCTTAGAAACAAATGTTTCTATTACTTCATAAACAATAAAGATAAGATTTTTAAAACATTAATTATATTGATATAATTTTGTCCTATACTTGTGATGTTTTTATTCTTCTAATATTCACAAGTCTATATAGCCTAATTCCTTTTACCAATTACTTAAAATTGTTATTTGAAGTCAAGGTCTTCATAATTATACTCAAGATACTTTTTTTAGATGTTAACGAATCTCGAATATTTCGAATACCATACATAGGATTCGAGCGTCCTATTTTTATTATTAATATATTGCTTGGTATTGTCAAAAACCTGTTTCTTGATTCTCTATCATCCACGGAACAGCACGTCTTCTGGTTTCAGATAGAGGATATGGTCTTCATGTATGAAGGGTAGCTGCAATAAGCAGTCGCGGACGGCAGATAAGGATGGTCCTTAAGCTTGGGGGTTGAGATTGACGAGCTCTCACCGTAAATAACAATTCATCAAGCCATGGCTGTTCCTGGGGTAAAATATTCCGAAGATAAAATAGTCCCCCAATCGGATCTCCGGGCGGGGACTACTCCGGAGGAGTCACGAGACAGTAAAGCTAGGAAAGAGATTGGGATTGGTACGTGGAATGCTATGAGTTTATATAGGCCAAAGGCACTACAGTCAATTATTGATGAAGTAGGTATGTTTGGGTTAAATATAGCGGCTATACAAGAGGTTAGATTATCAGATGATTGTAGGGTTGAATAAAGTGAATACGTGTTTTCTTTAACGGGCACATAGCTTAGGCATATAGTAGGGTGGGGCTATTTGGGTCACTTTAACTTTAATTTAAGTTTTCACCTATAATATGGTTGCGAATTTTTTTTAACAATTAATTATATCTTTATTCATATGTCCTGAACCATAACTAGTAATAGTTAAAAAAATTCTAAGTAGGACATAATTAAAAAAAGAACATTATCAAATGGAAATAACATTTTAGTAAAAACGTGGGGCTATTTGAATCAGAGATAGGGTTATTTGAATCAAACATTTATATCGATATTTTACCATGAGTATAGCCGGTTAATTTTTTTTTATTAAATGTGTATACTATTAGATGAAAATAAAATGTTAATATGCATTTTTCACACTTAAACTGTTTTTTCCCAAAGGCCCCGACACATAGTTGATGAAACCACCATTCGCAGGTTTGACACCGAATCCAGTCTCCTTTTCCACTTGAATTTTTGTCAAGATAAGTAACTTTACAAAAACCGCATGGTGCATTTTCTTCTTGTTCATTGTCAAAAATACGATCAACATTATGGTCTTCATCTGAGTTGCTGGGTGTGGCCAACTCAGATAAAATACGTCTTTTAGGTTTTTTAGAGACTCGGTATTTCAAGGTCATACCAGTATTAGTTTCTTTTTCGAACAGTAAAGCTCTTTTTTATCTTACTTTATCAACATTTTCTTGTGATGTTAGACGGCAGGCTTTTTGTTTTGTCCTATTTTGTTTGTATGTTTGTATGTGTGTGAAGCTATGACCGGTGTTGGTAATACTTGAGAAAAAGTAATGGTATATGTTTGTTGTCTGGTTGATGGTCCTGCAGTGTCACATGCAGCTCCCGGTTCTCCTATAGACCTATCTGCAATAAAGGTGTGTGAAGGAAGAAATCTTCTTCAGGCTCTTTACCGCAAATTTAAGGGAATATCCCTGTACATTCAAAACCTTTGACCGCATTCCCAACAGTTGCTCCTTTGATCCAAGCAGAATTTAGCAGTCTACCGAAGGTTAATTTGGTGATTGAGCTTTTTGGGTAGTTGTAAATGAATGAATTAGTTTCTTGATGATAAAAAGCTTTTAGGGGTTTAAGAAATAACCTATAAAGAGGCTGCAGAACGTGCGTGGTGTGAGGTGGAAGGCATAATAGCTCTATTTCGTTATGCAAACAGAACTAAAGACGCTGAAGAGAAAGATGGGATGAGTGGCCATCTAAAATAAGTAGGCATTTCCCAGAAAATTTGTGTTTTTGAAAATATTGCAGCCATTGTAGGAAAAAGTCTTCATTCATGTACCCACTCTCTGAAATTAGTACTCATGATCCCGATAGCAGTCCAATTATAAATTCCTCTCTCATACTTTTTCCCTTGAAAATCATGACTGGGGATATAAAAACCCCACTAGTGTTGCAACATGCTACAGTGGTCACCTTTTGACCTCTAAGCTTGTTAATGAAACTACCTCTCTCTTTACCTTTTCTACTACTATTTTTGTTAATCGGAAAACCAGTTCATCCATGTTGTAAACAGATTGTGGCTGAACATGGATTCCAAGATCACTGTGACATAATTTAGTAATTTGTAAAATTCTTCTAATGCAGCTCTATTCATTCCTTCAGCGCAGGATTTTGACAAACTTTCTGGCTGTCTTAAGGAGATATCTTGATGTCTTGATGTCGAAATAAATAAACCAATCCTTGCCTGCAATTTTGGCATATTCATTCCAAGGAGTTAAGGGAGTTGGCAAACTGGAACGCAGCTTTACGCACACTTTCCGATGAATGACTAAAACTACGATTACAAAGTACTTTTAATCTTTCTACTAGGGCTCTCTCCTTCTCGAAAGATAGGCCTGTAGGATGGCCTATTGACTTTTGTATTATAATTGGGTTATTTTGGTGGTACCCATAAGCGGTTTTAAGTAGTCTAGCCGCCCGAACTATCCATTGCAGTGTACTGAACGGTACCTTGAAATGTGATTCGGCTGCTCTGACACTCCACTTTTCGTTAAGTATAGGCCTACTGTTTAGGGCCTGGGTTATTCCTTCTTTTGACCTTTGTTGGTATTTTTTTTTACTCTCGAATCATCTAAAGTAATATTTTAAAACTAAATCAAAACACTAAAATAACTTAGATAATTATACAAGTTTAAGTTATATTGTATTTAAATACTGTAAAAATGGTTAAGATATTATTATACTAGGACTAACTTCCACGAAGATTCATATTTCAGTATTACTAAATAACAATTAACTGTTTATACATTCAAACACACTATCACTAAGCCAAACCGAGACAGACCGATCCATCAACTAAACTTTCACTTAACTGTTTGAGGTGGCCCGGCAAAATACTGAAACCCTTTTGCTTCCCTCCTCCCTCCCTTCAAGAGTACCGCTATAGAGTTAGCCAGTTAGGTCAGTGTTTAACAGGGCTGTCCAAACTACATCTTACAACTATAGCACATCTAAGTATTTTAAACGAGACAGAAACACCTTTACATATAAACTAGAGCTATTCTTCAAGCTTTGAGTACTAGTAAGAAATATGTTTAGTTTGTTTTTAAAATTTAATTCAAAAGTTTTTATTTTCAAATCCAACAATGATAATAATATAAGAGCCTATAAGATCACTACGAAGTGTCAGAAAGTGATACATAATTAATTGTATATTCTAAAAATAAATAAAAACGTAAGAAAATAATGATCCAAATAGCCCCTTAAAAAGTGATTCAAATAACTCCGGAGGTAAACTATTTTTCAATATAAAATAATTCTATTGTTTTCTAATATAATAAGCTCAAACTTCTTAGTGATGAGCCCAAAAGACTAAGCTATAGGTTTTAAAAAAATTACTTCGAAATCAACAACTATAAGCGGGTAAGACCTTACAACGCAAATACCATTATTTACATCACTAGGAAAAGTATGTCAATCTCACTTCGATTGATCTCGTAAAACAATTTTTTCAGCTATTTAAACGTTTAAAAATTATAATTATTCTATACCAATTTACAGCCAGTAGACCACTCAATAAATTAGAAGAACTAAACGCCAAAAAATATGTGCAGAATAGCTTGGCAGTAGCTTGAATCCTTATTTTTATTCAAATAACCCCTTGATCCAAATAGCCCTACCCTACCATATGCTTTCTAATCTGCAGAAAACATATGTCAGCAGTTAAGGACATAAAAATTGTTAGGATAATCAAATCTCACAAATTACGGTGGGCAGGACAAGTAGTGTGAATGGGATAATCTAGAACCGTGTTCAGGATAATAACTGGCAAACCCAATGGGAAGAGACCATTGGGAAGACCTAAACACAGATAGGAGGATAACATTAGAATGTACCTGAAAGAGATAGGGTGTAATGAGGTGGACTGGATAGAACTAGCTCAAGATAGGGATAGGGTGTAATGAGGTGAACTGGATAAAACTTGCTCAAAATAGGAATTGGTGGCGTACTTTTGTAAGTGCGGTGATGAACTTTCTAGTTCCTAATGTCATAGAATAATTAAGTAAGTATTGTAAAAACACTATTTCGGTTCTTGGAGCATAAACTTTCCTAGAATTCAATAATATTTTTTATTTAGATTACTTTTAAAATTTTGACCATAAGCAACTCAATCTATGTGATGGCAGTGATGATTTTAGAGGAAGTGTGACCTCATTTGCGTCGCTAGAGGAAGGAAAAACGAAAGTGTAACCAGATGAAATTTGAAACACGATCTTCCCGCCAATGACAATCCAGTCTATTGTAATGAGGTCTTAAATCAGTATTTGTCAAAATTTTCGCAATAGTGATAAGTGGTACACAGGCGGATCATATACCTTAATATACTCCATACTTATCACTTTGACGAAGCCGGAAATTCTATTAATATAGCCTTCTCACACTCTAACAGGTAGGAAAATTACCTTCCATTATTTCACTATGGTATAGCCTATAAGATAGGGCTGTAGTGTATTACTATTGTTATTATTATTATTATTATTATTATTATTATTATTATTATTAAAAGTACCGCGTCTTACTACCCGTTCGGATTATATGCACTTACGCCAATGTGTAATGTTAGGGTGGTTGGGATATTAAATGGAGGACCTACAGTTTAACGTGGGATCCAAACCACGGAGGAAGCCTGGCATTCCACACATTCACAAGTTGTGATTAATACAAGTCTTGTCAGAGGTGAAGGAAGGGTTTGGCAATCAAATAAATCTGTGCCAGGACCGAGGATTGAATCCCGGACCCCCAGCACAGAAGTCTAACAGCTTGCCCATAGACCACCAGGTCACCCACATGTCATAGTGTAATACGTCAAGGTTGAGGTGGACTCACACTGCAGTGTAGCCCTGCGCCGCAAGTTTTATTCATTGCCTTACATTTTTCCCTTTTACAAAAAGCCAAAGCAGTGGCTACACAAGCCACATCCGTATCACTTAACAATTTAAATATACCGAATTATGGCAAGATTCGATTGAGTTATTGAATTGTTTAGAGGGAGCGTCAATAAAATGGCACCATATTATTGATAGTCTTGGGGCCACTTAGACTGCAACCTTTCAGGGTAGACGTAGTGTATGTATTTATCAAGAAGAAAAATACATTTATAATTTTTACCTTCTCATAAATAGAAAGTATTGTGATTATGAAAAAAATCAATCACTAGATTATGTCAAATTTTAACGTTTTATGTGGACATTAACCCAAAAATGTGGATTTTACAATTCTGCCAATCCCTATGTCTGTTTGTTAGTCTGTCACTGGCAACGGATCCAAATCAAAACTGTTTGATGGATTTTGTTCAAATTTTATATTTTTACCTTAACCTTTTGCTTAAGGTTAGTTTACTAATGAATAATTTCATTGATCTCTAATTTTTTTTAAATGGCTTTAATGATTTTGTTTAAAATGCATATCTAGTATTTGTTTGGTATGACAAATAGCACTATATAATTATTTTTTGGGCCAACATTCGTTGAGGGGTAGATTAATGATGACTGATTTTTCAAAAACTTTAAATATTTTAAAAATGGCTATAATGATTTGGTTCTAGATGGATATCTTGAGAGTGTTTGATATGAGAAATAAAAATTTCAACTTGTTTTTGGAGTAAAAACTCATTTAGGGGTAGTTTATTGAAGACCAATTTTTCAAAAACTTGAAATATTTTCCAAATGGCTCTAGTGATTTGGTTCCAAATAGGTATCTTTGGAATGTTATACATGACTATAAACACAGTATTGTTGTGTATGGTGTAAACTCATTTATCGGTAGTTTACTTATGACTGACTTTTCCAAAACTTAAAATATTTAAAAGAAATAGCTCGAAGGATTTGGTTCTAAATGGGTATCTTGGGAATGTTTGACATTACAATAAACACTGTGTATTTATTTTGGAGGTGGAACCTCATTTATGGGTAGTTTAATTAATATTTATTTTTCAAAACTTGATATTCTTTTACAAATAACGATTTGGTTCCAAAAATGGGTATTTTGGGAGTGTTTGACCGGATCGATAACTCTATATAATTTGTTTTAGGTAAACATTCAATATATTCGATAGGGATTTTTTTTACTAAGGAGTGATTTTTGAAAACTCAAATTTTTTGAAAATGGCTATAGTTAATTTCCTTAAAAGTAAATTATGTCTAGGGAGTGCTTGGCATGAAAATGATGAGTGAAAAATTTGGCTATGGATAGTTTACTAATGATTTTTTTAAAGAATATTTAAAAATTGGATTTAGAGATTTGGTCAAAATTGGTATTGGAAAATTATTGTATATAAAAAAAATAATTTATCTCTATATCTCGAAAATAAATTAATTTAAGGCTATTTTACTTAAAATAAATTATAGAAAATTTGAATATTTTAGAAATTGACCCTTATGATGACTTCGAAATGGGAATCTAATAATAGTTTTTCATTATAATTAAGAATACCTTTCTATTTTTACAAATAAAAAATAATCTTAGGATAGTTTACAAATAATTCTTTTTCTAAATTTAAATTTTGCTGAACATAATTGAACAATTTGGTTTACAGTTTATTTATAAAAGTAATTATTATTATTAACAAGATTATGTATTTGTTTTCACGATTCAAACTTAATTAGGGGTAGCTTTCTAAAACCTATTTCTGAAAATTTTCTTTCAAGCTATAATACACAATATGAGAAAGTTTGTGCGATTTCGTCATACCATTTATTTAAATAGACTTTGTTTCTTACTTGTGATACAAATTTACTGTCGACAGTGGACTTTGTTACTCAATCTTGTACACTTTATATCTTTCACGGAACATTTATTATTTCACTTTTCTCCCATTCGCGGACCAGCTGGCACTGAACTCCGGACTATAATTTGAGAACCACTGGATTAGTCTTTGCGACCAACCGTGATGGTGGTGGACATATTGATATTGATATTAAATCACTTCGCATTTAGAATATATATAATATATATTTTTTTAATACAATGTTCTATCAACATAAGTTAAGACTGACTTAAATTCAGGAATAAATACCTAATAATAATATAATAATACTATCCAATTATGGGTTCAAACCAAGGTCCTATATTCTCCCGTTCTTACCATGCAGACAGAGTCATAAGAAACCCATTCCTCACTTGGCTTCTTTCGATAAGATAATATTTATATATACATATTCCTTTAAATTAAATAATTTCACATATTATATGAAACTAAACAAAAAAGTGCTAAAAAAATAAATATTTAAAAAAGATAATAAGTAATCGAAATTTAATACAATCTTAGCCTTAGTCTCAATCGTTGTGCCTTTCCGTTATTTGCTGTTTCTAGTTAGTTACCAAACGCAGGGCTGGTCAAGAAGTCTACCTTTTTCTTAATTTAATTGAGGTATTTAAACTATCCTCTCTGAACCAACTGACTGTATCAGCGCAGGAGAATTTCTATAAGCGCTAGCAAAAGAGTTTACCAATTCTGCTGGGAAGGGTATTTTCACACACAGTCTAGCGATCATTTGCATACCACAATCGATGTCAGATCGAGAGCTTTATTTCCCCTTCTAAGGTATTTGTGCTATGGATTTTTATTCCTAAAAAAATAATCCATTGACCACGGTAGGTTTTGAACCCATGACCATCTGGTCTAGAGGAGAGAATTTACCCAAAGACCCCTGAAGATAGTCATTCTAACAGGTTTGACTAACAATGAGTTATATCTAACGCACACTATGTGGGTCGATAACTTGATTTAAGTTTATACATTTTTATTGAAACATATTAATATTTAAAAAATATGTTAGGCCATGTTGATCTAGAATTAATATGAAATAATAAAGTTATAGGTTTTATTTGTATCAATAAAAATAGGGGAATGAAAGCGTAAGCGTTTTGTGTATGAAGAGGCGGAAGAGAGAAAGTACCATTAGAAGGTGAACAAGGAAGTTAAACTGAATGAATTACTCATTGTAGAGTCGTTATAGAGCACTCAGATCCCGGAAGTTGGAGAGGGGATCTAGACTATGAGATTTGAGATTAAAACACCACAATGCGCAAGCTTTAAGTCCACTTAGTTGGTAACTCTGCTAAAAGGGGGCCATCATGATACTTTAGGATGAGACATGCCATGCAGATTTGTGTGGTTAATGATCCTATGCCGAAATGAGTCAGTATCTTTTTATAAACTGTTAATAAAGTTAAATTACAACATAAACGAGTAAAAAGGAGACCCCTAACATTATTCACAGCTTATTTACTCATTCGTGTTAAATATTACGTTCATAAATAAAGCAACATTCTTTGTCTTACTATATTCTTGATGATCGCCGTAATTTAATAATAGACTCAATATATAGCTTTACTATAAAAAATACTACCTCTTTTAGTCTTTGACTATTTGTCTTGGTAGTTTTGTACGTTACTAGGCGCCAGCTTGGTGGTGTGGAGAAAAAAATAAACTTGCAAACCATCAAGCCATGCAAGTTTTACAACCACGGAGGTATTTGCACCAAGAGCTTTAGTACTAGTACATTCCCATTTGAATATCCTGAAATTTAGAATTTGTATATTTATTGAAGTAACAAACTCTAAATAACTTCATTAAAAAGTTTTTTCAGATAAATGAACAAATGTATTCATCATCATGTCATAATTTAATTGCTAAGACTACTTTTACGTAAAAAATTGCCTATACTTAAAAAGTTACGATTGTAAAATTTCCTCATTAACATAAAATACAATGCGGATTCAAACCACTTTACCTGAAGCGAATTGACCACGTGGTATGACTCGCATTGGTGGTCAAGTGGTCTAAATCAAGGGTCGGCAACTCGTCGATCATGATCGACTGGTCGACCTCGTGGAAAATTTTCAGTTGATCACGTAAGTAAACTACATTGGGCTTAAAAATCGATCTTTGAGTCTTATAAACTCTTGAATATATCAATAACTTTCAAATAATTTTTGAATGTGTGAATGTGTTGAAAGAAAATTAAATAAATTAGTTTAATATGAAAATATTCATTTTATTTATTCTATATTTTTTCTAGAAAGGCGGGTAAATTAATAAATATTTGAGAGAAGGTTGAATTTAAGGAATAAAATATATATTGGTCTATAGACAAAAAAAAGATAAAGTAGAGTTAAGAAATGAAGTGCGATCTTAGGAACTTTGTTAAGTTTGTGAGTCAAATGGGGCCCCAAAAAGGCTGCCGATCCCTGTTACAAATCATTAGACAAGAGTATTGCACAAAATCTTAGCCGATGGTAAGATTCAAGTTGGAATCCCGGCTGGTCCCTTTGTGAATACGATTTTAACTTTTATTCTTCCAACGTTATTTCCAACTTATTGCTGGTGCATTTATTTAAAGCTACCCTTATCATTATTCTAAATATTAAATATTGGCCTATACTATTAACCATTTTTTAAGCTGTGGAGCGTGATGGACTATGATTTTCGACAAGGTTTTACTAACTCTAGTTACTTAACTTTCATACTTTCAACACAACTTACGTATAGCTCGGATTGGTAGTAAGATGCAGTGGTAAAAACAATAAAAAATATCACAGCAGTACAACACAAACCAAACTATTATCTCACTTAATAAACCTCCCTATGTATTAAAATCATCCCTACTACGTGATCCACAAAGAAGGTTTGTACGTCACAAAACGGTTTCGATTTTTCTTCTATACTCCAGCACTAAGATGATCGAGACAAAATAACAACTTAGTACACTCTAATATTTAATTAATATACCATAATAGTTATTGAGGTCTCTAAAATGATTGCATTCTGACCATAGCCTATTAAATGTTACAATGGATTTCTTGATGCCTTATGTAAAATAATAGACAAGAAATCAAACTATATTTTAAAAAGATCCTTTTAATTTGTCGACATGTTTAAAATTCGTTATCAAGTAGATTAATTAATCTAAACACTTCATCAGGCATGTATTGATAAATATTTGAATGCTTTAATATATTTTATAACATATATATATATTGGAACTTATTTTACAAATTCAACAAAAATATATAGACACCCATTTGACAACTTCAAAACATATTTATGAATTATCCACTATTGTATACGTCAACACCCATGTATAATAGTTCTCAAAACGAATAAAATATATATTGACCCCATATCGTAAGAAATATTTATAGTCCTTATCAATATACTGTATAGTAATTTCCTAATGTGTGTGTGTGTGTGTGTGTGTGTCCTTCCACACCATTCAATAGCCCTTAGATTACCAAAAATCTGAAACTTTGTACACTTATTGTACAGAACACGGAAAAGAACCTAACAAAGTTGGATTTTCAATTTTAGATTCCAGATTTGTTTAGTAAAAATAGAATTAGCTTAGTTAACTCTCATTTAATAACTGACAGAAAAAAACTTTTTACAAAGCCCAAACTTTCATGCACTTATCAAATGCAGGTTAGGTTTTGTTAGGTTTGTTGATATTATAATTATTCTGTCGTAGACATGTCGAAATACTAATTTGATAAAAATCTATAAATTAATTAAGTCACAAAAACTATACACGCCTTAAATCCTAAAATATAGTTATACAGATCTTATATAGTAAGAATGAGTCTTTATATTGTAAGAAGGCTAAACACTATATTGTATATCGTAGGTGAGTAATACATTCTTTATATTGTAAGAAAGATATACACTCCTTATATCGTAAGAAAGAGTCTTTGTATTGTAAGTAGTTTATATAGTCTTTTTTATATTAAGAAACCTATTATTGCTATTGACACCTTATCTTGGAACCTTCTTGAATATGAATTATTGTTTTCTGTTCACAATTTTTTTTGCTGATTTTCTTTGAACTTGGTATTTATAAATGTATTTATAGCAAGCAAATACGAGATCACATATGTCCAATGACAATATGGTTAATACATATTTTTTAATGGCCCAAGGCTGCTCTAGTATTTAAAAGGAATTTATTATTTTCTTAATATTTTCTCTTAACACTGCGTCTTATTTTCCCGTTCGGGTTGTACGCTTATCAAATATTTACGCTAGTAGTTTTAGGGATTAGGAAGGCTATATTTAGAGGAAGTGTACCCGCTTTTGAGTGAAAGGAGAGTGGAAAACCATTTTGAATAACCTACCCTAAATACACCCGACCAAGATTCAAACCTCAATATCCCCGTCATAGGCAGTCTAGTATACTGCAAGAGTAGCGCGTTAGAGAATGCGGCCACCAAAGAGGATTTATTAATATTGATTACCAGAAAAGGCAAATTTGTAAGTCAAGTATGAATGAGTAGCCTATGAATGCATAACCATGTTCTTTAAACGGCCAACTGAAAAACTTACATAAACAACCAACTTTTTAATTCAATTTCATACATTTTTAGAGAATTGGAGAGAAAATAAAGAAACTACATTGCTAATATGACAAACAATGACAGGACAGCTTCCGTATTTGTTTAGTTTATTGAAACACGCATAACTTTAATGCAGAAAAACTGAGACAATTTTAATTTAATTTTGTGTTTATGAAATGTATCTATTCAAAGTTAGAAAAACATAAAGACACTGAGGGTATTTTTGTTGTAGCATTGAACACAAACATTTTTATTTTGTTTGTAAAATGACTCATAATTTTTACTAAATTATTTAACTTAATTATGAAAGGTATGGCTGGAAACAGTTCATATATATACAGGCCCCCCCATCATATATATACAAGTCCCCCATGTTTATTTTATTACTGCGTCTTACTACCTGTTAAGGCTATACACATATATCACTCCAATGGGTTAGGGATGAGGAAGGAAACATTTTAGACGTAATCTACCCACGTTTTCATGCGAGGAGAGTGGTAAATCATTTAGAAAAACCAACGTCAGTAGATCCGACCAAGAATAGAACCCCAATATCCCCATAACACAGTCTAACACAAGAGTGACGCCTTAGACAATTCAATCACTACTAAAGCAGGCTAATTTGTATTTAACATGTTTGAAAAATTATATTTCCCACACACACTCTCAAACTCAATAAGAAATAATTAAACTTAAATACAGATAATTGGAGCTAAAAATTTCTGTAACTCTTAACTGATACAAAGAAAATATTGCCAACTATTTGTGTTCAATTACATTTTGACATATATATATTAATTTAATAGACACTATTCAAATCTAAACAAACTTATATCGGCTGTGAAATGTGACTAATTTATACTTTCTCTCGACACCTTGAAGAGAAAGTATTGTGATCGTCAAAAAAATTGAACTTGAGATTTTGGTAAATGTCAACATTTCATGACCCCCTGAAACCAAATAAATGGTTTACGCAATGCCGTCTGTCTATCTCTCTCTCTTCCTGATAGATCCGAAACTATTTTACCGATTAGGCTAAAACTTGGTATCTGGGGTCTTCATAAGTTTCCTCCGAGGATTTTTAGAATTAGATATCAAACCTAAATTTAAGGTTAGTTTACTGAAGGTAATTGATTTCATCGAAATTTGATCAAACGATTTTGATTACATTTTATATTTGAACATGGCCTGTCATAATAAACAATAATATGTCATTCATCATTTCTACATGAAAATAATTTTAAGGGTAGTTTATATAAGGAAGATTTTCCAATTTTCATAATTTCTCCGTTACTATTTGAGATACCAAATACCTCATCATTGTAAAGTTGTAGAACCATTAAGGATAAAAATCTTTTATTTGAAATATATTTTTATAAAATCATTAATTTATGAGCTATAAGTAAATATATATACTTTTTAATTCAGGTCTTTTGAAAATTTATTTGATTCTTATGCTCTTTGTTGGACAAAGATTTTTTTCCTCAGTTTTTATGTAACTGTGTCCCTAGTTCTAAATGCCATGGAGTAAGTAAGTAAGAGTGTATATTATTTGATTTATGATAATGTTCCTACAACAACATTCGTTTCACAAATCTTATGAGTTTTTAGTAAATGTATCTTTTAATATAAAAGCGGGAGAATGTTTGTGCGGTGCAATGTACAATTTTTTTTTTATAATATAGGACCTATTGTGATAATAGATCGCGTGAGTCACGAACACCATAGTTATTGTACTTGTAGTTTTGATACATTTATCCCAATATTATTTCTAGGTACATGATAATTAATAAGGCTATAAGCACCTTTAACAACAATATTAGTTATCTTTTATCCACCCCTTCCATTACCCCCTTAAACTTCTCCCAAACACAAATACAATATTCTTTACCCAAAAGAGACTCCAAACAGAGTCTCTCAAAGACCATTGGCTAAGACACAATGTCTCATCGATTGTGCGCATGGTTGAGGCCTTTACATACACATATACATAAGTATCTATGTGTGTACATACATATTTATACACACAGTACATATATAAACGTATGAATGGTTTAAATCTCACGATAGTATGAAACAAAATCTTTGTTTGAAAATGTCTGAACATTTAATTTACACTATGTATGCATATCTGAAGATGTATTTGAGGGGGTCCCACATCGGTGGTCGAATGATCTTACGCGTCACTCTCGTATAGGCTTGGCTCGGCGGTGATGGAAATATCTTGGATCGAGACCCTGAGAATGTTTATTCCTGAAAGTTTTCTCACTTTCCATTATAGCAGATGCAGGCTCCTCTATAATCATATAGTGCTCACCCATATTCAAATATCGTTATTAGTATAGTATGCGTATGGTATGAACGCGTACTAAGACAACTGGTAAAAAATAATAACTCGATCGTGTGTGTTTTGTTTGAGACTATACACACTACGCGGTTCCTAATAAGCAACCCGCCCAACTTCTTCTTCTAAGCTACCACCGTTGACGCGAGAATCTTTATGTTTACCGGCTCGTTAGTTACTTCTGCGAACCTTACCAGCTGAACTACGGTGAGACTGCCTTAAAGGGAGCATGGGGGGGGGGGGGG